>OX638130.1:29864783-30047283 GCA_951804985.1 Dryomyza anilis | reverse complement strand
TTCATAATGTTAATTATTAATAGTACACATTTTTAACTGAACGTGGATTATCTGTTTGATTCAACATGCTGAATTGTTAATGTAATAATTGTATAATGTTACATTTACATTGGTTAGAATAACTCGATGTCTTGTTAAATTAAAATTGCAATAAAAGGTATGACTGTTGATTAATAGTATCACGAAAACTTTTTAATTTTTTATTTAAATTTTTATTAGACTACTTTGGATGATTTTTTTAGAATTTGGGATCTAATGATAAAGAAGAAAGCAATATATGGTTATCAAGAGCATTGCCGAAACTAAAATTAGAAACGTTTTTTCTATATTTACTACAATTTAAAATATGCGTTGTTGATAGAGTCCGTTTTTTTTATTTCTCGTTTTGTTGAGTAGTGTTATTGTATATTGGATAATCAACTCGGTTGTTTCCCAACCATAACATTTTTTTGTTAAATACGTAAAAAATAAATCATTTCATTATTATAGAATTTTATTTTTGTTCTGTTGAGTAATTATATTTAAAGTAAAAATGTATAAAAATAATGCATTTTTTGAAAATATAATCACCTATAACTTCGGTACAACTTTACCAATTATGTGTTTTATAATTTTTTGTGAAAATTTTCAGACGTTTTCTTTGCACTATATATAAAACTTAAGATATCCTACTCCAAATACTAAAGGTATAAATAAAAAAATCTCTGAAAACTTGCGTTATATACGAATTTCTTAATGTAGACGATATTTACCGCTATATTTTGCCTAGGCCCGCGGTTAAATTATATTTACTAGATACATTGGATATCTAAGAAACAATTATTGGGTGTAGTGGATACGAACTGATTAGCGGAATTTTTTTATTAACTGAAATTAATTCATAAATTTAAAATTAGTTTGTGTATTAATAAGTCGATGTTAAAAAATTGTAGCAGCAGTTTTAGAAACTACATTATATTAGAGCACTTTTCCCAAAATTTTGTGAATTTACTCCTTAAACTTTGGAAGATATTTAACTTTTCCCATGAAGTCAACTTACGTTTTTCAGATCGCCAAAAACTGAAAATGAAACCTCTAAACATCAATCGATTTTGGAAAAAAAGGCACGTGTGTGTCTATTTAAACTTTTCTGATCGTATGGTGAGCGATTTCGTGGGAAAATAAAAATTCGATCCAATTTTGAATCACCCTAATATATATATAAAACATCAATACAGTTTGTTAAATAAGTTGAGAACAATACATGGTATAGTAAAAATAGGACATATATATTTAAAAACTAACAAAATGTAGTAGACCTACAATTTTCAAAAAAATGTCATATACGAATCGTTCGTTAAAAAAAAATACAAATTAAAAAAATTACAAAAAATATTTCGTAAAATTTCCTAGACATTTTTTGAGTGTAGAGCTGGGATTCGCAGTCTGGCAAATCTTAGCATGAATTAAAAACAATGGCCAAAAATCGTATGAGATGGAAATGTTTTGTTTAGGCCCTATGCTCCCCGAGGAGATGGTCCTTGATCTCATCGGGGAGCATAGGTATGATAATGATGAGGCAATTTACCGTTATTTTTATGCATTTTGTAGTTAATCAGAATGGCTTTTGAAATAAATTATTTTATATTCGAATGAGAAAAATATCATTTAATGGTATGTTAATCTCTATAATTTGGAAAATGTATTATAAATATAAAAACTTATGACTAAATCAAGGTCTTTGACACTTTAAAAAGATGAGTTAGTCGATTTGGCAAGTGAGAGGTTCATGTATGAGAGGTCCATGAGAGGTCCGCTGATATTACTGAACTAAAATATCGGTTTTGTATATTATATATTAGGGGTCCACATTTCCACCTGCGTAAGTGTCGTATGTTGCGTATTCAGTGTGGCTGCGTATATTGCTTAACAAATTTGCATAGACATTGAAATACTCAACTCAACACAGCATACGCAATGAATTTGTTTCGTAGCTCTCGTATCTATCTGCGTATATTTTTGCTTGACATTTTATTTTATAAACAAATGTGAAGTTATGTGTACCATTATATTTTGCTATTGTTCTGACCATAAGGAATTTGTGCTATATTTTAAAAATGTTTTCGCAACCGTAATTCGTGGCTGCTCTTGTAATTTTGAAACATTTAGACGAGGAAAAGGATTAGATGTAACGGTATGTCACCAAGATTTGAGCATTTATTTTTAAGATTTTTTAAAATTTCTTAGTAAAATTTAACAGATTCATAACTTTGTTGCGGTTGGACAGACAATTTTTTAACAATTCATAATATACACAATTCAAATACTCAGATATTATAAGAGGTTTTTCATATCATGACTTTACGAAATACGAAAGCTACGCACATACTAAGTGAATTATGGACCCCTCTTATATTTACATATCATATTTTTTTTTATTTTGGAAATTAATACTGTAAATAAATTAAAAAAACTAATAGGTTCTTGGTTTCAGTCCTAGATTAATACCATTTACTGAACGCATAATAAGATTTATCATTGGACGCACATCCGGACCCAAAGGCAAAAGTTCGAAATGACGCAACATTTTACTGATAGTGCTTTTCATTTCTAACATTGCAAACTTCTGTCCAATACAGTTACGTGGTCCTGCGCTGAATGGAGTGTATGCAAATGGATTTATTTTCTCATCACTGTCAGAGCTGAATCGATCTGGTTTAAAAGAGTCCGGTTCACTAAAATAATCGGGATCGCGTAAGGCCATGAAGAGCGAAAGATTCACATTTGTATTCGCCGGTATAGTGATGTCACCTGGTGAAAAATCCATATTATACATTTTTTGTTAAAAAAGACAACAAATATATTACCTAGGACGACGTCTTCGGTTGTCTCACGTCCTATCACTGGCACTGACGGGTACAGTCTCAATGATTCTTTAATTGCACATTCCATATATTTCAAGTCCTGCAGTTGTCGGTATGTTATTGGTTTTTCCTTGTCAACACCAATGACCTGACGTATTTCTTCGAATAGCTTTGCTTGTGTCTCTGGGTGACGAGCGATGAGATACAGGCAGAAAGAGATGCCACTCGTGGTAGTATCATGACCTTCGAACATGAAAGTATCAACCTCCTCGCGTATATCCTCGTTACTTAATGGACTGCCGGCAACAGTGGACTGTAGAAGAACATCGAGCAACGCCATTCGTTTCTTTGAACCTACATCTGACTCTCCAGAATCTTTACAAATTAAAAAAAAAATATATATAAAATAATTATAATTTTTTATCGTATGGCTGGTAAACCTGTTTGGTAACTGCCATCGGCCATAGACTTTTGTAACGCATGTCTGCGTTCTTCAATAACATTGTTTGTAAAATCATGCATAATTTTTGTGTTTTTGATTAATAGCTGATATTCTCCTGGTGACGTCAAACGGAAGAGCCAATCGGTACGACCAGTGGGCTTAATAAAACGGTTAGCCATAATCGCAGCGACACTATAGGTAATTTTCATTAATCATATGTTCGTATGTTCATAAATTTAAAAGAATTGAATTACTTGGACAAGGCCTGAACATAGTTTAATTCGGGATTCTCTTGAGCATGAACTTTAACTCCCATGGCGGTTTCTATAATATGATTTGTGTACTTCAACGTTAAAATAAACCTATAATTCTTTATTACCTGCAATAATATCGAGTGCTGTTAAACAAGAAACCGGGAATATATTAAAAACCGTCTTGCCATCGGCCCTTGCATACAACTTCTTTGCCATCACTGCACTCTGTTGATCAAATATATCAACAAATTGTTCCAGGATCTTGAAATGGAATGTTGGTGTAATAATCTTTCTACGTGTATGCCACTTCTTTCCTGTACTCATTAATAACCCCGTACCCAGCCAGGGTATGAGGAAGTCATACATGCTGCTCTTTTTAATCAACTGTTTACTACTGAGTATGGCTTCTAAATACTTAGCATCTAAAACTACAATATTAGCTTGATGCAAAACCCACATGCGGTAAATTTTTCCATACTTGGCTTTGTTCGATTTTACCATATCAAACATATCTAGAAAAAAAACAACAAATTATGTACAATTATTAATAATGTCTTCAAACCATTTTAAAAATATTACTTTCTGTGGTTATGCCCCTCAGTTCCAGTGCATTTCCCAAAATAGGCATTATTTTGGGTCCTGGAATATTATATTTATTAAACATGTCCTCCCGTTTCTTTTTGTACAAGAAATCCCATACGACAAGAAATGTCAGAACTCCCAGTAGCAACTCAAAAAACATTTTCAACTTATTTTAGTTTAATCTGAAATGTAAAATAAAATAAATCAATAACTAATATTCTTTAATATCGTACACATGGTATATAATCCGATTTAATAATCCAACTCCACAAAACGAGAAAAAATGTTCATATGAACATCACAAATATCATTATTTTTAAAATATAGACCGCGTACACTGCTAATTTCCCATCATGTAACGTTTTTAAGCAAATTTGAATTAACATTTTTTCTTTGACATTTTGACATTTCATTAATTTCGTTTGGTGTGAACAGGGGGGACGAACTGTACCAAATTTAACTAATAAACACAAACAATTTCACAAACTACCGGGATTCATCATATTTATAAATTCATTCATTGAATTAAAATCGTATTTTTTAAATGTTTTTCATTTTCAATATTTTTTAACATCAAATTTCAAACAAAAAATTGTCTCCATTTAAAAATTTATGTATTTAGAATTCTTAAAGGATTTAATTGCTAATTATTCGAAGACTCCATTTCATCATATTGATGGAAAAGTGAACGTCATATTGATGAATTTTGTTCATCAAACCATATTCATTTAAATATCATAAATCTAATAAGAATTATAAATACGTAAATGTGTAAATGGAGACAAATTTTAATTTGAAATTTGATGTTATACAAAATATTGAAAATGAAAAACATTGGAAAAATACGATTTTAGTTCAATGAACGAAATCATCAATATGATGAATACTGGTTGTTGGTGATTTTTTTTTTTGTGTATGTTGTGATGTAGAAATAAACGAAACTTAAAAAAAATTAAAAAAGTTATGGGGAAAAAATACAAAAAATTACGAGGTAAACAGAATAAGAACAATATACTTTCTTCCTTTCAAAATATATTTCGAAGGACAAGAGGTTAATGTTCTATCATGTAACATTTTTAAACAAATTGGAATACAAACTTTAAGCCATTGCAATTTAAACCATTCATTAATTATTATGAATTTAATACAACATTATATCTTCTGTGCAGATACAATTTTTTGTTTTTGATAACATTCTTTACATCCATAAAAGCACTTCTATAAAATTTGTTTAACAAATTAATGTTTGCCATCACATTACCTCCAACAACAGTGATTACAATTTGTACTTATCAACTCAACACTCCCGCACGAATATTTGTTCTTGACTGATTTTAAAATACAAGTTAAGCTGCTTTTAACTTGCAGATAAACGTGCTTTATATAGAACTACCAATTGTTCTCTTTTGAAGACATCCATCAAGTTCTCTTTTTGTAGTGCTACACATTGTAACTCTCTCAATTTGCTTTTTTTAACGAAAGTACCTTAAAATGAGTCGTAGTCGACTACACTAAAGTTTGAAAATCTTATTTTTGTGCTTTTGGTTAATTAATAGAAAACGTTTTTATAAATATAAGAATTTTTGTCAAAAGTGCACTCGAAGTGAGCTCGAATCCCTTGAACCTCTAATAAATACATACTTCATGTATTCACAATGTAAAAAAATTAAAATAAAATTGTCACGTTAAGAAACCCACCACAAACCCCCGCCAACACCGATAATTGATTTAACCAACATATGCCGGCCACCTAATAGATCTTAGACCTATAAATATCTAATTCTTGATGGATTTTAATCGTCGTTTGAAGCTTTATTTCCTGTTGAAGGTGGAAATTTTATTTAATTATTTGACACTTACCATTTTAAATACATTGAAATAACAACATTCAACATTTTAAATGTAAAAAAAAATTATGAATATAATACTTTATTGATATGTAGCGCCATATATCCTATTTAAACCCCTATTTAAGAAAATAACTTACAACTCTTGGTTAAAAAGTTATAAATACTATATTAAATAAGGACATGAAATAAACGTGGGTATGGGTACCCGCTTCAAAAATTTGTTGCTTCCGATTTGAATGAAATTTGGTGAACATGTAATATAAGTAACCTCATTAAAACTTGTTAAGGAGGACTATGCCAAATATGTAAATTTGACCGCATAGACTTGTATTAAATTATTTATAACTTCTATCAGAGTTGGTCAATTGTAAACATCTATGACTGTTTAAGAAAGTATTTTTAATGAGCTTTACAAAACAAATATTTATTTTGAAACAAATAATTTTTTTAATCAAATTATTGCATTTAAAAAACGTTTTTCCGGTTTTTGAAAAATAGTTTAAAGTTGTAAAAACTGATGTTCTTCATACAAACATAGCTTGCGTAGCTTTTGTAGCATGTGAGGAAATTTTGAACGGTCTGTTGCTCTCAGTCTCGCATATATATACGTATTTGAGTCATGATGACAATTTCGTTTTTGTATTTTTATTTGTCACAAATATCAATAATTGTGTAACAGTTGTATTTTGGTTTGATTTTAATGTTGTTTCTGTTCTTTTGTCAGTTTTTTCAACGTTTTCATGGAATTATTTAATATAAATTATTTAATATAAAAAGTAATACTTTATTTCAATTTTGTACTAATTTTTTACTATTTTATATTATAGAGCGGTTGCACTGTCGAGTATTCCGGTTTGCAAAAAATAATTTGAACAGATCGCCAGCACACTGAGAGAATTTCTGAAATAATAAAATCTTAATTTAATCACAACTTGATAAACGTGTCGATTGGTATTTTAAAATTATTTATTTAATATTATTCTTTTTTACCCCGCCGTTCGGATTCGGCATTAAATTGAGTTAGAAGAGATATACACTGAAATCAATTTGGTTGAAAGATAATTTGAAAGCTTTATACTATTATTATAATTTCGTCTGCATTGTTCTTATAAATGATTGAAATTCATTATAATTGAAAAATTTTGAGGTATAGCCACTCGTATAGTTTGAGTTTTATTTATATTTAATGTTTCCAAATGCATGGAAATGAACAATGCAAACGAAAGTATAAGAAAATAATGCTTTCAAATGAGTTTTCAGCAAAATTGGTTTAACTGTATAGTTCTTCAATATAAAGTATAATATTTTTTATTTTATTTGATTAGTTTTTTTTGTAAACTATAATCTAACGGACGGTAAAAATAATAATCAATTAAAATTATATTTGGAGTTAAAATTTATGTTTTTTGTTTTTATTTCAATATTGAAATTGTCACTTTAACCGATTTCCATGGATTGACTTTAACTTATGGTTAAAGGTTTTATGCAACCGGGTCTAAGAAATCTTATTTAGAAGTTCTACATTTTCGCAGTTAATTTACTAATATCAACAAAAAAAAAAACACTACTTGTTTTACACAAGTGAACTGTTTTGAGAGGAATCAGTATTTTAAAATGGTAACTTTACAGATTATACTATTTGATATGAACACATTGAAGTGTGGGATCTTTACACACTTTCAGCCCTACCAATAATGAAAATATAATGTACAGCTATAACAAATAGTCGGCTTTTTCCATGTAAATTTATGTAAAAGTCAATAACTATTTTAAGTTGGACATTGTTTTTGATTATGTGTAACGCTGTTTATATATGAAATGAAGTTTAACACACACAAAAATGTGACGGCATACATTTGCAAAGATTTATAAGTTTTATTCACTCTGAAATCAAGAAAAAGAAATTTTGCATATTGTAAATCAAAACATTTCATTATCTGCCCATGATATCAAGAGTTCAAATATCATTAAAAACTATACTCAGGAAATAATCCATAAAAATAGTATACCAAATTAAATATTTTCATATAAGATCAATAAAAATTTCATGGTATTTTGTAGTATAAAATAATAATTTTTCCTATTGACTAATTTTAATAGTAAAAACAATTAATTGTTTGGTTATTTGATTATCTGAGTGTGTGTTAAAATTTGATGATATTCTAATATATAGCTGTATATATTTTTGTATATTTTATTAAAATGCATTATGCGCATAAATACAGGGTTTTGTATGCATTTTTCACACTCATAATTAAGAATTTTTATACTACATATTACTACATTAATAAGAAGAAACCGGGTTTCTTTAATTATTATTTATTTTCTGAGAGTGTACTTATATTTTATTTGATATTTACGACGCCTTTAAGTTATTCGACCTTAAATGCAAAAAAGAACTCTGGATTGTATCCGTCTCCATCGACGGGCAGTGAAAATAATTATATCTATTTATAGAATGGTAAGAACGGTCTCAAAAGCACACATACAATCATAAACAAATTCTCAAAGACTACCTACTTTATATTATATATTTTAAATTTATTTTTGGACTGGTTTTTATTTTTCAGTCTCGGTTTCAGTACCGGACACACCTTCTTCTGCGTGTTACAAACGGATGACCAATGTGTTAACATTTAGTGTAGGGTATAAAATGTTATTTTGAAAATATCTCTTATCATTTTTAGCATGCTAAACTAATGATTTTAAAAATGATATTGCTATTTTTTATTATTAGGTTTATCTACCGATGTCTAGACCAAAGCTCAAAGTCCATGTTATTGTTGATTGAAGGAGGCTCGTTTGCAATAAAGCGGATGCTTTGTATTAGAGTTAACACATCAGTAAGCATGTATTTATAAATATAATCAACTCTAATTATATGTATGGTAAGTAGGCCCGTGCGCAGGATTTGCTATCAAATTTCATAAAAAAAAAAAAAAATGCTATACAAATCAACTATCAACAAATAAGTACATATAAAATAATATATTAAATTTTAAAATGATTAGATCATATACATTTTGATGTAATTGTTTGGTATTTCAAGTAAAGATACACAACTATTCTTTTAATAAATTGACGCGCCTGGTCACAGAAAAAAATTCGTCCAATATTGTATTTGTCACATGAATTTTAATATCACGGTGAATATTGAGGGCTGCCAATCCGTTGAGTCGGTTTTCGCTCATGGTGGAACGCAAGTAATTTTTTAACCGGCGCAGTGTTGAAAAAGATCGTTCATTCGTCGTTGTCGTTGCTGGTAACGCAGCCATTACAATTAAGATTTGATGCACATTAGGAAATGCATTTGCATTGCAGATATCGAGAGCTTCTAAAGAATTATTAATGCATTTATCTAAAATCCGTTTTCTCCAAAGTTTTAATTCATATAACCATACTTCGGTAGAATTGTCATTTAAAATTATGAAGTATTTTTCAAATAATTGTTTGCAATCTGCTTCAGTTAGTATTAATGTTTTGGATGGAAAGAGACATCTAAAATTCGATAGAATTCCACGGTGCTTAAGAAACCGGTCTTACAGATGCGTGATAAATAAATCAAGATATGGTATTTATGTTGAAATTCGGTAATAATCTTCAGTATTTTTAGTATTTACATTACATCGGTTAGTCTGCTGCAAAGCTAGTCGTGGTTTTTTAATTTCAATATCGTGCTCTTCGCAGATCTTTCTGACTTTTTTAAAAATATTAGTGAAATGTTCCTCTGCATTTTCACTTCTTTCTATTAACTCTTCATTTGCAACATCTGCCAAGTGTATAGCTTCATCAAGATCTTGATTTTCCTTTTGCAGAACGCGAATCAAAGATAATGCTATAGAGTGAATCGAATCAAGCACGTGTAATGAGACTTGAAAATCTAGAATTCGTATTGCTGTTAGCAGTTGAAAAGCTGCAGAGGTTGTTTTTGTATCTGACCACGTAGTGGAGATGTCTTCCAAGGCGTCTATAACAGCAGATGTAGATATATTCCGACTGACTCGTGTCGTTCAACCCATCTCGTTGCACAAGATTGCTTCAATTTTGTCTTCTTATCATCTTGAAGGTTTTCGTTTCTAGATATTGCATCTTGAAGTTCAAGCAGACATTTGGGATAATTGAAAAAATTGTGCACACTCTGAATCGTACCTAGACAATTTCTTATAGGAACAACTTTGCACGCGTCACTAACGACCAAATTAAAACTGTGAGCTGCACAATGAGCTCCGTGAAATTCTCCATTCATAGCACTTGCACCGTCGTAACATTGACCAATAAGGTAAGTGCAGTCGATGCCTGAGGATTCCAGAAAATTTAAAATTACATCTGACAAACCTTTTCCAGTAAATTGTGTAGTTGGAACGAAACTCAGAAAATTCTCGCAAATTCATCAATTCCGGATGCAAATTGAAATTTGTTCAACACCTGAAATGTCTGCTAACTCATCTGCCAAGATCGTGAAAGCCTTGGAATTGTTGACCCTATCGATTAGCTGTTTTAGGATATAATTTTGACAAATGACTATGACTTCATTCTGAATACGATTGCTGATGTACATTGCGTTTTTTGGGGAACTCTCCAAGTGATTTTTCAACTTGATCGATACCTCAGAATAGCTCGAAAGTTTCCATCGTTATGGTCGGGTTCTTCTAAATCGATTCTACCGGTATCTTTATTCCCGCGATGTGCTAAACCTTGTCGACCACAAAGAATAACTGTTTGAACTATGGCCTCCATATGCTTTCTGCTTGTTTTTAAAAAATCGATTTTTTGCTTGGATAATTGCAAATCAATGGACAGTGTTGCTTGCTTTTCAATGTCAGCTCTCATTACTGATCTCATCATAGCCGTTTTGTGGTATTCGAGTAGCGAATGGTTGGTGAAGCTTTCTAAAGCTTTTTTCCAATTAGTGAAAGGTTTTGTTACCAAGTTACCTAATAATTGACCGTGAACTCCTGCTTCTCTTAAACCAAACAAGACACAACATTTGCAAAAGGCGCCGTCAGTTTTCGCCGAGTAAGCTAACCAATTATACTTCAATAGCCAAGATCTTTGGAACTTTAAATTTCTAGGACCTGATGCTGGAAATTGATAACATTCTTGAGGAACCCAAATTTTGTCTTGAACTTGGCTTGTAGAATTGACACTTTCAGCTGCAGGTTTATTAACGAAAAGATCTATATCATATGGATTCGATGAGTTCGTTCTAGTCGTTAGCGGAGGCGAAGATGATAAGGAAATTTCCTTTTCAATGTTAACTGGTGCAGTGTCTAGCTGCTGAAAAAATTAAATTTACACTCTAAATATTATGAAATATTCATAAATATTATGAAATATTGTGTATTTTTATAATGCAAATTATCGAGTTTTGTTAGCTATATACGCACTTAGTAAACAAAAAACATTTAAACATTTTAATCAATTACAGCCTTATTTATTAGATTTTCTTAAACAACTTAATAGAGATTTTTTAGATACGAATTGCTTAAGTATTTACGAACCCATAAGTCACGCTTAACTGAATTTATAAAAAAATCGGTATAATTTAACTAGACGAGTTTTTGGTCCAAAAAAGTTCATTAAATATAATAAATTTCAATATTCTACTACATGTTGATTCAAAAATATATAAAAACGTAGCTGTTATTGAAAGATAGTGATAATTGAACATTGTTTATTACAAAGATGAATGTCGTTTTATTATAACATAGGCATTAGATGTCCACGGTATTTCATGCACACAAAGCAAAAATTATACCTGTCCATTTCGTTCACAACCTAAAAATAAAAAGAAATATTGTTAAAATAATAACAAGAACACTTTAATATTCATGAATACAAAATTCTTTTAAAAATGTTTATAAAACCATTGTCTTCTGGTTTATAATTGAGCGATATCCATTGTTTATAGATGTCTTTACTGTAAGCTTGTTTAATTAGAATAAATAACAATGGCTTGGCGTCATTTTCATTACGGACTAATAGTCGCAATTTTCAACAAGATGTGCTTAAAAGTCAACAAATCTTGCGTAAGAATAAACAAATGATGTGTAAATTTACTACATTCGGCATATTAAAATTAAACATTTTGTGCATAATATTCCACAACAAAGGTTTAAAAATGAAAATAAAATGTATATGTACACGTAAATAGTTGTAACATTAAACAATAAATGTCTAAATCGTTTTTTTACACACACATATACGCATTTATGCACAAAATTCGCAAATTTACACAAAAAATACACACTTTTACGTAGTAATTTTAAACTCAGTTTTTAGAGTGTAGTAAAGTGCGCTTTTTCCAGTAATGTGTCGATATTCTGCCGTTAAACTGCAGAATATTTTGTCTCGGGAAGGCGCAAAAGTTCTGTAAATTTGAAAAGCTTGCGCCTTTTTCTATATTTGGTCGATTTTTGTAAAGGCGCAAATATTGTGTAAATGATGCGCTTATAATTTTGACTTTTATTTGAAAAGTTTATGCTTTTTGAAATTTTGAATGTAATTATGGAGTTTGTATCTATGACTGTCTGTCTTGCAGAAATAGATAGCATTGCTGCATATTCACATATTCCACAAATATTAACGGTTTTGTAGCAAAACTATTAATATTTTCTAAATATCACAAAAAGTGTCAAATATTTGACTTGAATAATTTGCAACTGCAATGATATTTAAGGGTCTAATACTTTTCAACCATCTTTCGTTTTCTTAGTGCAGGAAGTGATTGACCTAACTTTGCCTAACTTTATCTAACTTTGTCTTAAACTGGAAGGTTCTTAAAGAAGATTATTTATAGGATCACAGGTATATAGAGTTTTATACTGACCAAGATGTGCTGTCCTCTATGACGATTCCTGACAGAATTCGTAACAAATAAAGTATTGAGACGTCCGTTCATGATATGAACGATGTCATATATTCTAGTTTTTTATAGTTTTTATATAGATCTCCCGTTCCTTAGGGAACGCTTGTCTTGAAACATTGCGCAAGGATTCCAGAATGCTTCTAAATAGGGTCCTAAGGAGCAAATTAGACTCTGACTGGTTTCTTTATCGAACTAGGCAGAAAGAATATAAGAAACTAATTCGTAAATCGAAAAGTGTTTCTTATAAAGACTTCTGCAGCAGTATCGAATCCTGCAGTAAGACTAGCCGATTGTTCAAATTTCTTAAAAAAGTCCGATCTGCCCGACTGGGGTCACCTGAGACCTGACACCTCGTATACTGAGTCTAAGACAGAGACACTCAGTGTCCTAGTTGAGACTAACTTTCCGGTAAATCAAATCCACATAGGGCCACTTTGTAATCCCAACACTGGCGACTGTAGTGTTGGGATTACAATATAATATGACAACACATGACTGGCAGGTTGCCAGTTTGGTTGTGTACGATGAAGCTATCCAATACGCAGTGGCCATTTTTGATGGCATCAAGTCACCTGGGCCGAATGGCATCTACCCAGTCATTCTGCGGGAAGGTATAACCGAGTTGCTACAATGCCAAAAGAAGATCTTTAGAGCAAGTCTCGAATGGCCATACATTTCGACATCCTGGCGTTTAGTTAAAGTAGCCTTCATTCAGACCCATTAGTATCATGTCGTTCATACTAAAGTGTCTAAAAAGACTAGTTGAGTTGCACATCAGAAAATCATCGTTGTCAAGGTACCCACTATCGTTAAGAAAACATGCCTACCAGAGCGGAAAATTCTGTGAAACAGCATTGCAACATCTGATTTGCCGGATCGAGCATGCTTTTCAGAGGAAAATGTACGTCATGAGGATATTTGTTGACATCGAGGGTTCTTTTGATAATACGACTTTTGATGGAATGTGTTGAAAATAAAATTTCGCGAGCATTGAATGCCTTCTGGCAATGCAGAGGAATTTTTGGAAAGACATGGGGACTATCGCCGACCAAAACCTTATGGATTTACATGGCAATGATAAGGCCGATGATATCATATGCATCGGTAGTCTGGTGGAACAAGCTGTCGCGAAAGTGCGTGACAACTAGTCTTGCCAATATTCAGAGAACCGTGTGTCTGGATGTTATGGGTGCCTTTCCCACTACATCTGGTCCAGCGCTGAATGCAATCTTAAACCTACCACCACTTGACATCTTCATCTGAGGCGAAGCCATGAAAGGCTCCTGGAGACTAAAACGAGTTGGTTTCTGGTTTAATGTTCCTTGGAATATCTCTGACATTGCACTCGACACTCCATTAGACACCTGTCCATTGGAGATGCCCTCCGATGCAATGATAACAAAAATATTACCAAGACGAAATTTCGAGGTTTTCCAACCTGACATTCAAGACACTAACGCCTGACTGTGAGCCAGGTTGAGGGTCACACCGCATTTTCACCGACGGGTCTAGAACCGATCAGGGATCTGGTGCTGGAGTGTTTGTGGAACCGGATGACCGCATACTTCACTTCGCCTTAGGCGACAATGCCTCGGTATTTCAAGCCGAAGTTTATGATATACGAATACATTATGGCTTAATTTTTATTGTGTATTTTTTTTATTCGTTTTTTTTATATGGTAGCCTGTGGTAAAGTGAGACATATTTGGAATATCCTCCAAAAAAGTACATTTGAATAATTTTAAAATTTATTTTAAGGGTCTAATTCATAGACTCAAAGTTCTCATTCAAGTTTTTGCATTAACAGAATACCATTTAAATGCATTTTAATTAATGTTTGACTGATTTTTCTAAACAGCTCCATTTCGGACTTGTTGAAAAAAGTGGGAAACTTCAAAATTTTACCAAAAATCCTTCCTTTTCATGTTTTTTTTTTTTTCATCACAAAGTCAAATATATTAAGAATTATAAAATTATAATATGGTAATAAAAAATAATGGTAGCGCAAAAAAATAAGAAAAGTTTTAAATGTATGTTATGAAAATGCAAAAAATTGCGCGCCTTCGGTTACCAGAGTTGTTAAAGAATGCATTCTTTTGGGAATGCATTCATCTAAAAAATTGAAAAGAATGGGAATTCAAAATGAATGCATTCATTTTTGTCAAAAGAATGGGAATTCAAACGCTTGAATTCCCAATCAGATGGCCTTCAAAATGAATGCATTCATCAAAGAATGCATTCATTTCAGTCTGAATTCTTTTTTGGCAAAAAAGAATTCAAAAAACAATGAATGCATTCATTTTTTGGCATTCATTTGTTTTTGTAATTTGTCAGAAAAATAAGGGTTACAATATTAATGCCGTAAAATCTCGCATTTTCCGGAATTTATCATTGCTATTGGAAAATTATAAGAGTATATTTTATTAAAATCTGCGTTTTCACAAATATGTGAACAATTACAATGAATTGGACAACTTTGTGGCAAACATTTTCGGGAATTATGGGATCGTGGGACTAGAAGCTCTTATTTGTCAGCGACACACATTCGGCAAATTCCGTGAAACTCAAATTTCGTATTTTGAAGCAGCGCAGCGTCAACAGTGTTGATGTTGCGCATTTTTGTTTAGTAGCGAAGTACTAAAAAGAATGTACTTAATAATACTAATTATGTATATAATGGCATTTAATAAACAATTTAAATAAATTTATTTATTGTATTTATTAATCTAAAATTGTGCGTACATATAGTGCTTTGAAAAATAATACAAAATTGTCAAATTAAATTACATGTCTACTGGCTTTTTTTTTTAATTTCTTATTGGCAAATAATTAACACATTTTAATAATTATTAAGGGTGTGTGCGAGTTCGAAAAAATAGCTGACTAAGCTAAACTTTGTCGGTAATGCAGCGTTTACTTTTCAATTTAGCTAACTTTCGAGCAAACTAAATTGGAAGACATCAAACAGACATATGATAATCGTTTTATTAGGGACTTTAACAATTACCGCTTACTGAATGGCGATCCAATTAAAACCCGTACAATTTAGTTTAATCAGCAATTTCGTCGAACTTTCAATATGAAAAATGTGCGTTTTACAAATAGTACTTTGTAGTTCAAAAAGGCGAAAAGTACGAACTTACGTTTCTACGTTTTTCTTTTTTTAGATTTGGATAACATTTCACATCACCGTGTCTATTTTATTACATTAAAAAATATAATAATTATTAAAATACAGATATTATTTACATACAAAAAAGATTTCTGACATCGGTTTGGATTATTTTTATATTATTTTACAGATTATGCCCCTTTCAGTTTGTCCGGCATTTTAAAATTTTTTTTTTTTCTAAATGTGTGTGTGTATTTTATTTGCATACATAGTTTAATTTTAGCATAAGAACTAAACATTTGAAAACAAGGTAAGTATCGAGTACGAGAAAATAGCGATATTTTACATCACTAATTGGTACGCGCAACGAAAAGTACAAACTTATCGTTTTCCCAACGTTCTTCGCAACGATTTGATCTTTGCGTTTCCTGGAATTGTCATCAATGTTTTCGGCGCGTGCCAACCGCACGGCCGGACTATTGCTATGCGCTCAAGTACAGCGCGCGAAGTCCACGAACTTATTTCGTGGAATTGTTGCGACCTAACATTTTTGCAATAATCGTTAATTTACGCAATGTCGATTCAGTCGGAAAAGTATTTTCCTGCAACAAATCACATTCGCCGTTTTCTTTATGTCTTTTGTTACTAGAAATATCCAAAAATGACACAGTATACTTGGGGAGAAATTGTATTAAAAAATGTAATGCCCTTTAGCATGATAGTGGCGATATGTATATGTATATATATTAATTGCGCAAAAACAAAATGTTACTTTATACATAATTAGTAGTTAGTAATAATTTTTAGTACTTCGCTACTAAACAAAAATGCGCAACATCAACACTGTTGACGCTGCGCTGCTTCAAAATACGAAATTTGAGTTTCACGGAATTTTCCGAATGTGTGTCGCTGACAAATAAGAGCTTCTAGTCCCACGATCCCATAATTCCCGAAAATGTTTGCCACAAAGTTGTCCAATTCATTGTAATTGTTCACATATTTGTGAAAACGCAGATTTTAATAAAATATACTCTTATAATTTTCCAATAGCAATGATATATTTTCATTAAAATGTCAATAACAACAAAAATTCCGGAAAATGCGAGATTTTACGGCATTAATATTGTAACCCTTATTTTTCTGACAAATTACAAAAACAAATGAATGCCAAAAAATGAATGCATTCATTGTTTTTTGACTTCTTTTTTGCCAAAAAAGAATTCAGACTGAAATGAATGCATTCTTTGATGAATGCATTCATTTTGAAGGCCATCTGATTGGGAATTCAAGCGTTTGAATTCCCATTCTTTTGACAAAAATGAATGCATTCATTTTGAATTCCCATTCATTTGAGTTCAAAAGAATTAAAGAATGCATTCTTTAACAACTCTGTCGGTTACACAGTGGACTGAAGGCGCACAGTGGACCGAAGGCGCGCATTTGGGCCGAAACAAAGAATTCATTAATTTGAATTTTATTTTCTGCAATCATAAAATAGACATCCTATTGAATAGATAAACCATTAAATGAATTGTTTTATATGCATTTTTTTTCAACAGAATACCAGTCCAAAGTAGGCACTTTTAATACTTTTTTTAAAATTTAATTTAAATTACTTCTTGTTAAATTATTACATCAAAATTTTCACATATTATAGCTTAAATCATGGTTGAAGTTCGACCATCTAGACATTTAGTTGACATACAACGTGCTGAGAATGTCAAGAAGAAAATTTTAAAAATTCAAGAATTATTGTCATTTTAAACTTTATTTTCAGGTTATGGTTTTTTGCATTAATATTTGGAGATTTTATCAAAATGTCCCTGCACATTTTCACTCTTATCACGTTTGCCATTCACTGTGGTTTCTTTTGGACCCTGAGTATTCTGTCATGCGATAGTATAAAAACTTGGGCCTGGAACGCCCCGGAGAGATAAAAAAAACCGATTTGAAAAAGTGTCTTTTTAAAAAAATAGACAAATTTATACTTTTATTTATACCCTACATCTATGAAGTACAGGGTGTATTAAGTTTGTGCAGATGTGGTAACGCTCCTTAGGATGCTTGGCCTTTATGAAAAAGTATATACACGCAGAGAAAAAGCATGGTTGTGGTGATCATATTTGAAGGGCATCATACTATGATTGGGGGTTATGGTTGTAGGAAATCATATAAATTGTCTAATATGATCCTCAGTGACAATATTGCCTACCATAATATGATCCTCAGTGACAATACTTAGCACGATTTTCTAAAACCATACAATCGTCCTCAGTGTCCATACGACGAATTCACACAACCATACTGTGGTTGTCGGTGACCATCATATGGTTTTCAATGACCATATGGTTGTCAGAGACCATACTATGGTTGTGAGAGACCATACTTGTGAGTGACGATAGTATGGTTGTCAGTGACCATAGTATGGTTGGCAGTGACCATACTCAGGCAGTAACCATATTATGGTTGTGAGTAACATACAATGGTTTTCAGCGACCATAGTATGGTTAACAGTGACCATACTATGGTTGTTAGTGACCATTGTTGCGGGCTCCAGGGGTCCTTTTGTACTTGCCTTTATTAATGAAACCGTCAGTGACAATATTCCCTCGAAGTCCACAATTCTTTCCTAACAATTATTATTAAATAAAAACGCAAGGATATTTTAGACTTGCTTTATACTTTTATTAATTATTTTTAAGTATTTTTACAAGCCTGAGTTTAAACTGAAAACACGTCTGCACTCTAAGGCAGTTAAAATCATAATGCTTAAAAACTAAACTTAACCTCTACTCATCACCTCGGTATCGTGCGACTCACGAACCCCTTGCTTATACTTATTTCTTAAAACACAACTCATAAATGCAAGCAAGCATATTCTTAAATCTACGTACTACTAAAAACCTCATGAACCCCACATCAGATATTTACTAATATTGTGAAATCATTAACTGAGAAAATTCCAATGTGCTAAATTGGTTCCCATGCTGGCGTTAGTCTTGACTTAAATTACAACCAATGCTTTTGTTGTTGCTTTTAAACAGACGGCACACTTGCTAGCGTGTGCCTTGGATCAAATTGCAACCAGTGCATTTTTCGTTGCTTTCAAGCGGACTTAATTTTATATCCTGAAAGTATGCACTCATAAACATTATGTACTTGTTCCAGTTACGTCGTAAACGTTATGTTAAGTTAACATGCATCTGTTATTGTGCTTTTAGATTTGAACTTTATGTGCATACTGGTTATGTGCAGGCTTTCTGAAATACAACAAAAAAAAAAACGTTTCTGATTCACAACATTCTTCCCCCCTTATTTTAAGAAAAAATTATTATTAAAAAGAATAATAGTTTTTTCTTTTACATCATTAATATTTCAATATATTTCTTAATTTATTTAACTTACAATAATATTTAAAATCAATAATTATTTTTCATATTATTATAATTTATTTTACTTATTTTCATTTTAGGAATCTTATTAATGCTTATTTTCGTTACTCAATTACTTAATTAATGGTCGCAGTTTTAGTGATATTTATATACTTTATGTAACGTTAAAAATAAAAATGTATAACATTACACGTCACTGAACGTTTCAATTGACAAAACAGTAGTTGATCAAGTTACCGCTTTGCAATCGCTGCGTTCCGTGTTGCTCTGTTGTTTTTCTTGTTTATTCATCTAAGTCATTAAATGCTTTAATTTGTGCAACGATTTGTTTTTTTTTTGATATTTATTGAAAATAAGTCATTTAATTTTTGTTGAGTTATTTTAGTTATTGTTTATATTTATAGTTTTCATATTTTTAATGTTTCTTCAAGTTTTTCTTTACTTATTTCTAGTCTATTTAATTATACAATAAAAATGTAGTTGTGTCTTCTATTAATTTAAAACATAAACTGCTGTGATCGCTAGTTCT
The DNA here is from genome assembly GCA_951804985.1 of Dryomyza anilis. Classification (NCBI taxonomy): domain Eukaryota; kingdom Metazoa; phylum Arthropoda; class Insecta; order Diptera; family Dryomyzidae; genus Dryomyza; species Dryomyza anilis. Next base: position 30,027,411 of record OX638130.1, on the reverse strand, counting down.
GTTACTCTCTGTTTACGTGTATAGGTTGGCTGGCTGCATTTTATTTGTTTCTGTCATTGATCGAAAAACATTGTTGTCATCATTTATTCTCATCTTTCGTCTTTATTTTCTAAGCTTTGTTAAATTTGATGTCTTCTATGTTGCGTTGTTTTTTCAGTCAAATTGAATCGTATTTTGTTGAGAGCAGATACTAAAATTGGTAGTTTTGTAATTTTATATTTCTGGATATTAATACGAATTTGTCTTCTTTAAATGTTTTAAGAGTTCTTGTAGCGAAATTGTCATCTTCGGAAATCATCTTTAATTATACGTACATGTTGTTGTTTGATGTTGTTCTTTTATATTTCACTTGTTGTACATTATTTGAATATTTGAAGTTCTTAGTGTTTTTAATTTTCGTCTTCTCTTTTAAGAAATTATGTTCTTTTGTTGAAGAAACTGTCAGCATAATGTGTGAAATGTTGTTGATTTAGTACAATTATGATAACTTTGTTGATGTGTCAAATTTCTTTTTCCATAAGGTTAGCATTGACAGCTGAATAAGTGTATATGGAATAGCTCCTTCAACTTATTTACAAAATATTAGCTTGTTCCTTGAGTGATAAAATTGTTATCTTTTAATTATATGTACGTAAAGATGTAAAATGTTGTTGCTTCTTTATGGTAGAATAGTCGCAATTTTGCTGATTTGTCGAAATTCCACATTCATGTTTATATTGAGCTCCTTTCTTTTAATTAAACATGTTATTGATGTATAATTGTTGTTGTCCGCGCCATGACTCTCACATGTTTCTTTATCATTCGTCTCTTGCACTTCATTACATAATATTACCATTTCAGACCTTTACCCAACAAAATCAAACGATCTTCCTTGACAATTAATATTTAAACTTAGTGTCTTCTGCGTCGAATTTTATTGTTTGGTGGATTTCTAGTTCTTCTTCGTGCATGTTTTATTTCTTTGTCGTGGTTGAAATGCATTTCCAGAGCCAGGATTATTTTTAAAAATACTTATTACTTTGTAATGTTATAATAACTTTATAAATAATTTATATTTAACATCATTTTTACTTTCAGTATTCATAATCTTTGTTTATATTACCTTACATCATAGTATTAAAATTTTATATTTTAATTGTATATTTATATCGAACATTTTACTGTAAATCTTTAATTGTAAAATCTTTAATTTTTTTCTTAATATATAGACATTATTTTCTTTATAATTTCATTAGCACATGAATCAATGCTAATTATTTTCAAAAATACTTAGCTATTTATTCATGCAATAATTTATGAATTGAATCATTATTGCCAATTTTCAATAATGGTAAGCGCGCGCGATTTATGCATAACTACTTTTGTACATTCAATAGGTACATATATATTTTCATTACCGTGTAATGACCACATTTAAAACGTTTGTTAATTTTGTTAGATTGTGTATTGTATTTTTCCTTATCATTCAATTATTGTTCAAATTTTTACGCTGCATTAACGTATCTCGTTTCATTTTCGGTACATTAGTGCATTGTTCCTAGATGCAAAACGCTGAATTGCATTTTATCGCTTATAACATTAGCTCCTCACTTCTATATGTGCTCCACTTTAGTGTGTGCTACGCTAACACCTATCTGTACTTCAAGTGCAATGATCTTTCTGTTGCCTGTTTCCATTGAAAATGATCTTGACAATGAAACTGAAGTACTGACCTATCTCAATTATGACAATGTATATTTTATTGCTTTGGCAAATGTGTTCTGAATTCTTGTTTATGAAATATCTAATATAATATTCTTTATACTTTATTCCTTTCTCATTTAATACATGATCTAATGCTAGTCATCTTCTAAAATTAATACATAGCTATTTTCTCATGCACTAATTTAGATTTTAAAAACATATTTTCTAAAAAAAAAATATTTACGCGTACTTTATTTACGTTGTTTGCAATATTATGCATTACGGTTAATGATCATTATGAACTGTTGGTTCAGTTATTAATTTCGTTGTTTTTGTTCGTTCGATTGTGTATAACTTAAGAGTTATATGCTTTTAATAAGTTATTATGGAATTTTTTCCCTTTTCCATTGATACAGATCACTGTTGTCACAGGACTTATTATCGAAAGGACTTCATAGGGACCTACCCAGATTGGTGAAAATTTGTTTTTCCTATTCTGGTTTTTTAATAAAACTTTATCTCCTTCCTTAAAAACTACCGTATTTAATGTATTATCGTAACTTCGTTTAGATCTTTCCTTAGCTTTTTCTTGATTTTGTCTGACTATCTCATGTGTACGCTGTATTTGGTATTTTAATACCTTATTGTAATCTTCACTGTTATAAATTGGTGAACATTTTCGTTTTAGGTTGGTTGGCATGTCAAATTCAAATCCGTATAAAGTACGACAAGGCGTTTGCCCAGTTGACATATGCACTGTGTTATTGTGCACATGCATTGCCGAATTCAACCATTGATCCCAGTTGGACCCATCCTCTTTTGCAAAACATCTCAAATACTCCGCTAAAGGTCTGTGACTTCGTTCTAACGAGCCATTCGCCTGCGGGTGATAAGGTGTTATATGCATTTTTTTAATGTTTAATAACTTGCACGTGTCTGAAAATAATTTTGACACAAAATTTGAACCATTATCTGTAATTAAAATTTTTGGAATATTATAACGCGTGATAATTTCCTCGTAAAAAGCTTTGGCTACTGTGCTTGCTTCCGCGTCTGGAATAGACAGTTTCTAACATATTCTTTTATTTGTTTCTGCATTCCCCTCCATTTAAATTGTTTCTTAATCCTAAAGTATGTTTTAAGTGTGCCCTGATGGCCTCCTAGTGCTGAATCATGAAAATCTTTCATCACGGTTTTAATTTCATCTGGATCAGTTAATATTTGAGCTGAATTCGTTTCATTATTTGTATCTATTATTGTTTCATCTACGACTGGTGTACTGATTTGTGGTTTTATTTTTGTGATTTGCTGATCTAAAATATTTTGTGTAGTTTTGGATCGTGTTTGTACGGCTGTAATATCTGGTTCTATATATGGAATTCTGCTTAAAGCATCCGCATTTAAATTCTTTTTGCCTGGTTTGTACATTATTTCAAAATCATATTCCGATAATTTGTGTCGGAAACGAGCAAGGCGGGATGTCTGATCTTTTAAATTTGCAATACCTTTTAAAGGCTGATGATCTGTAAAAATTTTGAATGGTCGCCCTAATAGGTATGCTCTAAAATTCTTTGTTGCCCAAACAATTGCTAAAAATTCCTTTTCAATGGTAGAATATCGTTTTTCTGCCCCATTTAAAGTTCTACTTGCAAACGCGATCGGTCGGTCGCTTCCTACTTCACCTTGAGATAGGACTGCACCTACTGCTTCGTTACTTGCGTCTGTTGTTAGTAAAAAAGTTTTTGTAAAATCTGGATATGCTAATATTGGAGGTGAAATTATTGATTCTTTCAATTTAATAAATGAATTTTGACAATCTTCCGTCCATTTAAATTTAACGTCCTTTTTAAGTAAATTATTAATTGGTAAAGCTAACCTTGCCATATTGCTTATGAACTTTCTGTAATAATTAATTAATCCCAAGAATGCTTGTACTTCTTTTCTGTTTCTTGGTACTGGAATATTTTTTACGCATTCGACCTTAGCGGGGTCTGGCAACGCACCAAGTTCTGAACATTTATGCCCTAAATATACAACTTCACGACGTAAAAACTGACATTTTTCGGTATTTAATTTTAAATTATGGTCTCTTAGTTTCTGTAATACTTTACTTAATCTGTGTTCATGTTCGCTTATATTTTTCCCATACACAACTATATCATCAAGATATACAAAACAATCGATACCCTGTAACCCTGTTAAGATGTGATTCATTATTCTCTGGAAAGTTGCTGGTGCCCCTGTTAAACCAAAAGGCATCCTATTGAATTCAAAATGTCCAAGTCCTGTACTGAAGGCAGTTTTTTCATTATCACCTTCTTCTACTAAGACCTGATGATAGCCACTTGCTAAATCTAAAGTTGAAAAATACCGACTGTGACCTAATTGATCTAATATTTCATCTATTCGCGGGATAGGAAATACCTGTTTTATGGTTACGTCATTTAATTTACGGAAATCTATGACAAGTCTCCATTTTTTGTTACCGTCTTTGTCGCTCCTCTTCGGTACCAATAGTAATGGTGAATTCCAGGGTGATATGCTTGGCGATATAATGCCAGCATCTAACATTTTGTTAACCTGTCTATTAATTTCCTCTCTATGTGTATGTGGAAGTTTGTATTGCTTTTGGTTAATTGGTGGTTGATTCCATTGTGTTGTTATGTCGTGTTTAAGTATCGGCGTGTATGACAGTTCGTCACCTTCTAAGTGAAAAACATCGTGGTAAGAAATACAAAGATTTTGTAATGATGTGATTTCCTCCTTATTTAAAGATTCATCGATGTTAATTTTTTCTAATAATCTATTAATCCTATTTTTTATATTCACTGAATTTATAGTATTTATTGTAGAATTGTTTGTATCTGATTCCCTATACTGATTAAAATTTGAAAATTTCGGTTTAAAATTGTTGTCTATTATAATGTCCTTTTCTGTAGCATTTAATACTGAGACATAAACTTTATTTTTGTTAACATTCGATAAGCTTTCTCCCAAATATACTCCAGGATAAATTTCTTGTTTATGTATTAATACAATTGGAATTTTTGTTTTTAGTGTAATTTCTACTATTTTTGCGGTTCTCGGCATGATTTTTATTTCATGATTGTAATAAATATTTTCTATGTCGGCTCGCGTTTTCATTGGTAATCGGATAGTGTGATTCTTTCCTTTATCGTAGAATGTTATGGTCTTATTAATTGCGTTTATTACGGATCTGTTCCATATGTTATCCCGTCCTATTATTCCGTCTGCTGGTATTCCTTGTTCAAGAGATACTACATGCATTATTAAATGTAACCACTTTATATTACTGTGTTGTATATTGGTCGTGCCTAACGTCCTTACGCATCCACCAAAAGCCCCATTAAAATCTTTCTTACTATTTTTGTCAAATCCCGGTAGTTGTGTCAATGCACCTTCTTTTATTATGCTTGCATCTGCTCCTGAGTCTACTAGTAATATGAGTTTTCCATTTTTAGCTGCCTCGCAAGGTACTTCAATGAACACATCACTTACATTAGACAATTTGAAGCAGTCCCCCTTTCTATTGTATATTTTGTTAATTCTCTTTTTATTTAATCCACTCAACTGTTGTCTGATTTTTTTATCATAACATGTTATAAAATTTTCAAACTTTTTCAACATTCCTGTAAACATATTGTTCACCTTTTGACCTATTTGCATTTCTTCCAATACACATCTTTGCCGATTAGTTTCATCTGCTGCTAATTTAATCATTTTTGCCCCTATTGCTATTATCATATATATAAAGAAATGTATTAATGCGAAAATTACCATTGTCACTCCCTCACAATCAAACCACGGTGGATCAATATGTGTATCAACGGTCACTTCAGACGTCTGATTTGCAATATTTTCCTCCACCGGTTTTCTCTTATTTTTAGGAGTTTGAGTAGTTAATGTGATCACAGACCCTTCAGCCTTATGATTTACTATTTCTACCCTTTTTGACCTAATTTTGCTATTTTTAATGGGTCCCCAGCTTACTGGCCTTGGCTGGGCCCCTGGTAGTTTCCCTTGTTTTGATCATTATTCTCCCTCGCCAGATAATCCCTCTTGGCGTAGCAATCAGCTTCTACATGACCAAGTCTACGACACCAATCACATTTTAAATTATTTCTAGGGGTATTCCCATTCCTATTGTTATTATTTCTATTATTATTATTATTGGTACGGTACGTAGTGTTATGTCCTGCTTGCAAATTGTTGTTTAAAAATTTCCTATTAACGACTGGATGGTTTTGTGTACGTCCAAACCCTTCCTTATTTTGAGCTTCTAATCTAATGGAAGCACACCTCCAACTAGATTCGTGCCCATATTTTTCACACTCTATACAAAACGGTGTGTTTTTCCGCGTAATACATTCGTCTCGTGTATGTCCTTTTTTCTGGCAAAAAGAGCATGTTGGTCGTATTTTTGATCCTTCTGTTTTATTTTGTGTTGATATTTTGTGATTTAGTGGGGTAGCTTGAAAATGATTTTTTTGAATACTATTCGTTGGACTGGTTACAGATCGTTGTTCGAAACTGTACACTTCCTCGGGGAACCTCGGACCCCCTTGAATTGTTATCTGGGCCTTTAATGCTTCATCTAATAAATCATTCAAGTTTTCTGCTTTGCTACTTAATAATAGAACCTTTATTGTCGGATCTTTTACACCTACCTTGAATGCTGTCAGAACTGAGTTTACTAGTTCCGTATTAAAAACATCTGTAGGTAGATTTTTATTTTTGTACCTTGAATCTGCTATTTCATTAGCGTTTGCCCATAATCTTTCTAATCTCCTTGCAAATGTTCTCAGACTTTCACCATCCGTCTGATATGCTTTTCTAATACTATCCTGAACCGAATCTAACGTAGTCATTTTTAAATATGTATTTCTTAGAACGTCAAATAACTCCTCTAAATCATTGAACTTTCTTGTGCGGACTAGATCATAAGTGTCACCAAGAAGATGCAGTTTGACACAGCTAATGAATTCTTCTTTGTTTTCTTTTGTAATTTTTAGACTTGCTAACGCACAAGCGTCCATGAATCTATAAAGTTCAGTTTTAACGGATGGTGATTCCGATCCCATAAAAAATGGAACCACACTTCCTACGTAATTCGACACAGTATCTAACGACATTTCTAATGTTGTTTCCGGTGCTGTTATTTTATCAAATTTTCCTTCAATCTGTAATGCCTCCTTATGATATAATGATGTTTCGTGGGCTAGCTTAACTTCTGATTCTAAAAATCTGATTTTCGAATCTAATTCCCTTACTTTATTATTTGCTTCTTCTAATGTTTCGAATTCTAGTCTGGGCTGTTGGCTCAGTGCTCGTTCAATTGATTCGTCCGAAATATCTTTATTTTTCAGCAAAGTTCTTAATTTTTCGTTTTCTTCCTCTATTCCACTAGCCTCATCTAACAACTCCTGCCGTTCTTCTATAATATCGTTTAATTTTTTATTTAATGCAGTAAATTCCCCTTTCAACTCTTCTAGTTCTTTTATTTTATGAGCACTTTTATGTTCCAAGAAGTATACTAATTGTTCAAAAACTACGTCAACTCTTTCGACTTCTGAGTATACCCGTGTGGAACTGACTTTATTTTTTATTAATTCTAAAGTTTCTTTATTGTTAACTTCCGTACTAATTTGATTCCACAATTTCTCAGTAAATCTGCCAAGTTGTCCTAATATATTCTATATGCTACTTCCAATTCCTTAAAGTTCGCCATATAATCATTAAAATTTTCAATTAAAATTTATAAATTTGTTTAATTTCATTCTTTCTATAATTTAATTTCACCATTTATTTACTGCTTTCACTCAAACTCACTAAAATTTATTCAATATTTAATTATACCTTCCTTTCCACTTCTGTGTTTCTTCATTTATTTTTTTGTTAATTCTCCTTCAAATTCGTCCTTCAGTCCTTTTTGTAGATTCTTGAAAAACCGGCTGCGCCAAAATGTTGCGGGCTCCAGGGGTCCTTTTGTACTTGCCTTTATTAATGAAACCGTCAGTGACAATATTCCCTCGAAGTCCACAATTCTTTCCTAACAATTATTGTTAAATAAAAACGCAAGGATATTTTAGACTTGCTTTATACTTTTATTAATTATTTTTAAGTATTTTTACAAGCCTGAGTTTAAACTGAAAACACGTCTGCACTCTAAGGCAGTTAAAATCATAATGCTTAAAAACTAAACTTAACCTCTACTCATCACCTCGGTATCGTGCGACTCACGAACCCCTTGCTTATACTTATTTCTTAAAACACAACTCATAAATGCAAGCAAGCATATTCTTAAATCTACGTACTACTAAAAACCTCATGAACCCCACATCAGATATTTACTAATATTGTGAAATCATTAACTGAGAAAATTCCAATGTGCTAAATTGGTTCCCATGCTGGCGTTAGTCTTGACTTAAATTACAACCAATGCTTTTGTTGTTGCTTTTAAACAGACGGCACACTTGCTAGCGTGTGCCTTGGATCAAATTGCAACCAGTGCATTTTTCGTTGCTTTCAAGCGGACTTAATTTTATATCCTGAAAGTATGCACTCATAAACATTATGTACTTGTTCCAGTTACGTCGTAAACGTTATGTTAAGTTAACATGCATCTGTTATTGTGCTTTTAGATTTGAACTTTATGTGCATACTGGTTATGTGCAGGCTTTCTGAAATACAACAAAAAAAAAACGTTTCTGATTCACAACACCATAGTATAGTAGAATAGTTTTTTTTATAAATTTTATTTAAATTAAATGATTTACCATTTGTAAATAAAAATATTTATATTTAAAAAACAATTGATGTGAACTGACAAGACCAAGAAAATATTTTCAATGAAAATTATTTTTATCGTAAATTTTGTTTTTTGCTCTATACGAAATGGTTGTTTTTGATCGTACAATATTTAAATTATAAAAACACAAAGTTAATTAATTTAAAGTAAATATCTGTTATATTTAGACTATCTCTACATTACTCCCCCACCAGTATGGAATATAAGAAAAACAAAGTAAAATAAATAAATATTTAATGTAGACAAAATGTTACATGTTTTGTTATTGGCTGTATTGTATTCTTGTATTGATTCGATGTTGTTCTTTCAACGTGTACTGGTTTTAATCGATCTATCGAAATTGTTTTAATTAAATTACCATCTTGGATATTAAAAGTTTTATAATTTTTATTTACTACTTTATAAGGACCTTCAAAAGGAGCTTCGAGTCCGGAAGTGCGTTTAGTTTTAACCAAGGATTGAAACCGTTTCATTTTTAAAACCGAAATCGTAACTGAAACCGTTATACGAAAATCAGAAATAAACCGATATCCAAAACCGATATAAACGGTTTCGGTTTTATACCGGTTTAAAACGGTTTTTAAAAAAGTAAAAAAAGAAACAGAAAAACATATTTTATTTTATATAGAAGATCTTAAGTAAAATGTCATTAATTCAAATTTGGAGTTCCCAAAATAAACATTTTTGGTTGTACAAAAATGTACATGTTGTTTTTTGAGAAACGATATTTCCAAAACAACGGTATTTGGTCTAAAATTTGTTTTTTGTTTCATTAATCGAATTAACAACAAAACACCAGCAACTCCAAGCAAAATTTTTACGTTAAAAAAATGATTTAAATTTTATTAATATTGGTTTTTCCTTTATTTGGGACAAGTTTTGAAAAGTTCATTTGAATATTTTTATATTCTTTTAAAGGATCTATAAAATAGAATACTATTTATAAGTCTTCTAATGGATTTTTGACTGATATTTCAAAACAGCTCAATTTCGGACATAAACAAATCAATGGTAATGCAAGAAAAAATGTAAAAAAGTTTCAAATTATTAACATCTCAGTAACTATTTAAGGAAATACGAAAAATGAAGTGCAAGTTTGACAAGTTTGACAAGTTTAAACCAAGGATTGAAACCTAAACGAATAACGGTTTCGATTTCGGTTTTTTCCGCGTTTCGGTTTCGGTTTTAAGTTTTTATAACGAAACGGTTTCGGTATACCGGTTCCATGTTACGGTTTCGGTTTTGATTTCGGTTTTTGTATAAATTTTCTTTATTTCCATATTTTTCAAATAATTTTACATTTTTTATATGGTGCTAAATTATGTTCAAATTATGATACTGGGGTAAAGTGGGAAACGTAATTTAAACAATGTTTGTTGTTATTTTAGTAAAAATATTGTGTTATATGAATTATTTAATTGATTACGCCAAGAAAAAAATTTAATTTAAAATTTCGTGACCACAAACCAATGAAAAGCAACATTTTGACTTCACCTGAGATATGATCTGAATTGCAAAGAAGAAGAATTTTGTACAATTTTCATCCATAAAAGCCAAAGAAATTAAATTTCAACAATTCTGTGAACTGCAATATATGTAAACTAGTGATGATCATTTGCAAGAGCAAGACAAGCAATGGTAATCTTAATCTTTTAAATAAAAGAACGAAGACAAGTATCTTAAACTGCTTATTAATTAAGAAAACGAATAGAATTTGAACAATAATTGTAATAATTGTACTTATTTTCAATTTCTTCAACATTTTACTAACAACAAAAAAAAAACCAATAACATAAAAATTTGAATTATATTTTAACAAGAATTAACTAATAAAAAATAATTGTATAAATCAAGTGATGTTGACGAGACAATTCAAAATCTCAAGGCCATAATAAAATGAACGATAAGTCACCAAATACATTTTCAAAATGCTAAATATTTTAACAAACTTCTTTATGTATCTGTCAATTGATAAGAAAATGTAAATCTATTAGTTGATATTTCAACTTTAAAAATGCATCAATTACTTTTTATAATATTAATCAACAAACTCGAAAATTAAGTTTTTCATAAAAATGTGCTTGGTGACTTTTCGTTCTACAACGACGATATACATTATACGATATACATATACAATAAATATAAGGATTATTTCGTATAGGCATATTTCTGTTTTCGTCACAGATTAAAAAATCCGTATGTCAATTGAACTCAAATAATATCTTGCATACCCAGTAGGATTTTTCAGGAGTAAGAAGCTCTTCTAGAAGCCATTCTTGAGTATCCAGAAGTCCTTCTCTACTCAATTCTTTTCTTACTTATTTTTTATATGAAACGATCGTTTTTGAAGAACTTCTCATCTCGCTTCCTACAGAAGAGCTGATAGAATAGGTTGCTAGCAAGTGATGCAGGAATAAACTTCTTAGAATGCATTCTGTCATCGGTTCACAAGAACAGCTTATAGAAGACGTTTATTGCAATGCCTGCAGGAATACCTCATGGCAAGGTATTATTGCAGTTATTCTTATGAATAGCTTCTGGAAGTAGTTGCTTTCAAGTACTTCAGGAACACCTTCCTGGAAGGTATTTTAGAATTGCTTCCGATAGAATAGGTTCTAGAAGTGGTTGCTTTACAGTTCTTCAGGAACAACTTCCTAGAAGGTATTTTAGAATTTCTTCTGAAAGAATATGTTCTAGAAGTGGTTTCTTTCCAGTTCTTCAGGAATACCTTTCTGGAAGGTATTTCAGAATTGCTTCCGATAGAATAGGTTCTAGAAGTGGTTGTCTTCAGAAACATTATACTGGAACATATTTTATAATTACTTCCGAAAGAATTGGTTCATTCAAACAATTGAAGAAATTGATTTATTTGAAAATGTCAGATTAAAATAAAAAGAAATATTCATAAATGTTAGTAATAACACTAGGCTTTTTTATATGTATAAACACACGAGAATTACACAATATTTGTGATACGTAAAAAATCAGAAAAACTGAGTATGAGATCGTGATTAGAATCTGGAAGACCATCAGAAAATCATTTGTTGTGATAAAAGTCAATAAAGTTATTATATTTGATATATATTTTTAAAATTCAGAAATAATTTTTATTCTTGATAAATATTTATAAAAAATGATATATTTCACCTTTCTGCAGATTGAGAGGGGTTACCCTTTTGGGTGTTAAAATTTTTGTTTCGATGAAGTACATCGAGCCAATGGAAATATATAGATATATTTTTCCGTCGAGTGTTCTAATTTTTTGTAGCATCGTTCCATCACAATGTCTTTTTTACATACACATTTTGAAAATAATAATTGTTTTCGATCTATGGTTAAAAATAACCACATTCTTTAAAAATAACGAATAAAAACAATAGTTATTTGTATTTCAATATTTTATTAATTTTTATACAAATTTTTAAAATAGTATAAGGAAATGTATAAAAATTTTAATTTTTTTTCATTTGTTTTTAGCTGTTGTTTTTTTTTTAAACATATATTTTTATGTATTTTATTTTTGGCTAATTTAAAGCCTTTTTTAATTTCAGCAACATAATTTTCTTTTGTAATCATTTCTTCACCAACGGCTTCTACATTAAAAAAAATATAATAATGGAAAATATTTTATAAAATGAATACTTACTAAAAAAAATTTCATTAATTTCCGTAAATATTTTGAACGGTTCTTTCCCCTGAATTCCATCATAATTGTAGTTTATTATGATCGCATTCCCTAATAAATTATGTAGATTTTTAGAGATTCCCTTTCGTTTTATTATTTGTTGAACAGAACCAATCTAAATAAGATAAATATAGATAATTTGAATATAATTAATAGATATTATAAAATATTCTTACTAAATCATTTTCATTGAAATGTTTTATGTTTTCTTCGAACTGCTTCAATTCTTTTCCGGATTTGATTGGAAATTTGGCAGCTATTTGTGCAACGCTGCGTTTCTCTGACGCCAGCTGACGGACGCATACTTTAATAGATGCTAATTCCTCAACAATAAATTCATTTTGCTTCTCAATTGTATTTTTTAGATCACTAATGCATTTAGTTTGTTGAGATATTATTTCTTTTAATTTGTTGACTTCAATTTCAATATCTGAAATATGTGAAATAAAAGATAAATAATTAGCACTATTTTAAAACTGAAACTAAGAACGGTTTTGATGTTGGTTTATATTTCAATTCGGTTAAGATTTCGGTTTTATGTTTTTAACGAAAGTTTTAAGTTTTTGATTAAAAATTTTGTCTCCAGTTTATTTTAAAAATATTTTAATTGCGTAAAACTGCTTAAAGAGCAAATGGATTTCGTCAATTTAAACGACAACGCACTAAAAAATTAAAAAAAAAAATAATTCACCTAATTTTCATATCAATTCAAATTTTTTACATTAGCATTCCAATGTTAGACTTATATTGAAAATATTAGGAAAATTATTTTCGGAAAAATATATTAATTTATTAGTTTAATTGAAATCACCAATAATTTTACAGAAAAACGGAAACAATCAACTTTAAATTCTATTTTCAGTTTTTTTCGGTGCGTTTACTAATCAATTTTACACGCTAAGATTTATGTTATATCACAATGTTTAAAAAATTATGGTATTAATTTTATAAATTTATTTTAAATGTCTAGAAATTCAAAAAATATAGATTTTTTATGTGTAGTGAATACTTACTATTTATTTTTTCATAAAATTTCGAGTTTCCATTAACTTGATTCTGCTTCAAAACAACTTTATTTTCGGCCATGTTGATAACTGAAATTTACTAAAATTGATACAATTTATAATTTTTAGCGAATTTATACAAACTTACTATATGACGATAATAAATGTATTTATGTAAAAAATGTAATTAATTACAATTATGCAGAAGAGGAATAAGTACACATGTGTTTTCAAATGGCAAACACATGTTTTTGTGTGTAATATCATTTATATTGAATATTTCTTCTTCTTGTGTGATTATTTCACCTGTACATATTCCTAATTCTTCCATTGATTTCAGAGGTTCCTCAAAGAAGTTTTTTAAATTTTGAAATCTCACACCTTTTACAAAACCTTCTTCATCCGTATCTATAAATCCAGTCACTTTTATTTGGACAAATTGTTTTATACAACAAAAATTATCCGGAGATTTGGTAGTTAAAAAATAATTTGGAGTTTGAAAACTTATAGCGTTACCAAAACGATTTTTTCTGAATCCACTTGTTTCTTTTTTTAATGAAATAATTGCATCAGTAAATTTGTTATGTATTTGTTGTAAAATTTTTGATGGTTTTCTAACTTTTCTTTTTAAATGTTGCATAAAATTTTCAAATGGGTATGCAGAAAATCCTGTTAATATACCCATATCCTGGACGCTTTTACTTAAATGAAGTATGCTATGTACATTATATGTAACATTACTTACGCCAAATATTAGTGGAAAGTTTTCTACAAAAAGTTTTAGCATATCGTTTGATGTACTAACGTTAGCTTCAAAAGATGCAGGTGTAGAGAGCAATCTATATGCTGAGTGTAATAACAAAAACTCATAAAAAAAATCATCGTGTACAATATTTTTTAGAACGACTGGTCCAGTGTACAGAATGAATTGTCTAAATTCAGTGGCTTTCCATCTGGAAATTTCATCTAAAGACCTAGGTTTCCTTTGAAATTCCCTAGGAATATATGCTGTAAGAGACATTAACCTTGTTGATAGCATATTTTTATTTAGAGCAGTAATTTTTTCATTCGTTTTTCCACTGAGAAGGATAAGCAGCATTTTTCGTGTTACCCCTAAATCGACAAGATGCATTGGGTCCAGTGGAAACTGCGTTATCATCTTAATTCCAATTGTTTCCAGTGCGCTATGTGAAGTTTTATGAATAATTGAATGGAAGTCTAATTGTTTCCTTACCATAAAGTCATTATCAGTTCTTAAATGAGATTCTGTAGTACTGAATGTTGTGACATGGTTTATTCTTTTACCTGTCTGATAACATTTGCTACAACCAACAAGAGCGTTATGACCGACTGTACCGCACATAAATGCTCGTGCTGGAGTATCACATATAAACGCTCTTAATTCAAAGTCAAATTTTCGACTATGCAGAGTAATGCCATATTCTTGTAAAATCTTTAGTTCTTTAACTAAATCATGCACGTATGTGTCGACATTATATGGTTTTTTTTTTCCTAAGTAGGTTCCAATAAGAAATACATCAATATTCATGTTAACAACTCTTCCTAGTATAGGCCACAAACTTTCAGAACTACTTTTAAAAAGTGGTAATCCATCTACACCAATGTCTAAGATTATTTTACTATGGCTAGACAACGCACAGTTTGGTATTTTTTTTAATTGCTCTTGCAGTCCCATATGTACATATGAACCTGGTGACACAGTTCTAATAATTGGTCTTGTTTTATTGATAGTTTTATTAAGCAAGCCATTTTAGGAAAGTGGAACATGTAAACCTTCACAATTTAATATCTTTAAAAGCTCAATAACACTAGTTCTTGGAGGGTTATGGTCTTCGTACCATTTTTTTAATTTCTCTTTTAGCGTTGGTATATTTTTCTTAATGTTTTCACTTGCACTCTCAGAATTATCTTCAAAGTAATTTTCATTTGAATATTCCATTTCATTTTCAATAATTATTTCCGATTCATTTCTAAGAGTTTCATGCTGCACATTTTCAACTATATTTTCTGAATCGTTTGAATAAATTGTGTTTTCATGTTCACCGCTTCTGTTAATTGATTCTTTTAATTTTTTTTTTAATTCGTCTTTCTCTTTGTAAATTTCTTTTCTTATATTGGACGCACTATTTCCTCTTCCACCCATTATGAATAATAACTAATATTTAAAATAACTCACCTCTTGATACGTCTGCACTGCTTAAAAATTCACAATTTTTGTTCTTATTTCCCAATTTTTTTTCATTTTTTTCCGTTAGAACTGTACCAAAAAAATGTAAAGAGACAAACAAGAAATTTATTTGCACAAAAAAACCAGTTGGTACCACATCGTCATCCTCAAGCGGGGGAAAAAAAAGTAGCCAGGCAAGGTTACATGCACTGAAAAGCAAACAATACATTTGACACCTTGCACTCTGCATTCTCGAGAATGAGAGTTAGAAGGGCGTTTTTGCAATAAAATGCAATTTCATAATGCACATACAAAACGACATTTGTTTACAAAATTAGTTCGCTAGAACTGTACCGAAAAAAGAGACAGTCGTGCTTATTTATTTGTAATGAAAACAAAGAAAAAGTAGACTCCTTCTCACCTGCATTCTCGAGAAGGGGAATGAGAAGTGGTCATCCAAGGTTACACGCACTTAAAGCAAAACAAAACATTTGACACCTTCCACTCTGCAATCTCAAGAATGAGAGTTAGAAGGGCTTTCATATTATACATAAAAAACGACATATGTTTACAACCTTTTTTCGCTAGATCTATACTGAAATTTTTCTATTTTACAATAAAATCGTTTGACCCCTTGCCAAATGCATATAGTCCTTGCATAGAAGCTATTCTAGAACCACTTCTGTTGGCAAGACCTTGCCAAAAATCCTACTGGGTAATGATTATTATACACACACTTTCACAACGACATCTCTTCGTTGCTATCCTGTATCATCGCATGGCAACAAACAGACGCATGACAAACAGACAGACGCATGACAACGGAGAGACGCATGACACAGACAGACGCATGGCAACGGACAGACGCATGGCACCACACTACATGTATGTATCTAGTACAGCTCTCTAGTTGGCAACAACAACGAGTTCTCTTTGTGGTACAAAAAATGTTCCGCCAAAATTCTATCAAAAGCTTGGATGCTGCTTTATTCGCATTTTTGTTGTTGTTGCACTTTCTAACGAATCAGCGGATTTGTGAAAAAAGAAAAACACAAAAAGCAATATATCAGCTAAATATATCACACTGTAAAATGTTCATATATTATTTTTTATTACTTCATGATATTACAATTAACAAAACAACTATATATAAAAGTAAAACAAAAATAATAATGTGCATAAGCACAGTGCATATGCACAATCGATGTACGAACTTGCGTAGCGAAGAAAAGAGAAAAAAAAACATTGTTTTGTCTATTTTATCTTTTTGAAGCGACTTTTGAAGCACTTTTAAATCTATTTACCGATTCAAAAGTGCTTCACAGGCCTTATTTTTAAGAGGCTTATATTCTTTAGAATTCGACAAAAACAAAAAAAAACACACATCTTCATTAATGTTCACGTTCATAAATATTTTGCACGCTTTCCATTGTTACTTATTGTTCAATATTTAGTAATATCATGAATTCTTTTGTATATCATTATTATCTTAAAAACATAATAAATACATTAAAATCATAAAAAAACGCAAGAGTCTTCCTTTTATTGCAGTCTTAGTCTTGCACTTGCCCTTGTTCTTTTTTTTGCAAAATCTCGATCTTGTTCTCGTTCAAAAAAATGCAAGAACAAGAAATTTTTAATCATCACTAAAGTAAACAAATATCTGCCTTATACTTGAAATGTTTAAACTTGTCGTACTTGCACTTCAATTTTCGTATTTCCTTAAATAGTTACTGAGATGTTAATAATTTGAAACTTTTTTTACATTTTTTCTTGCATTACCATTGTTTTGTTTATGTCCGAAATTGAGCTGTTTTGAAACATCAGTCAAAAATCATTTGAAGACTTATAAATAGTATTCTATTGAATAGATCCTTTAAAAGAATATAAAAAATAATCAAAAGAACTTTTAAAACTTGTCCCACTTACCCCAAGCTCCCCTATATATTTTACTAATAAAATAAAGAAAAACCCAATATTATTAAAATTTGAATCATTTTTTAACGTAAAAATTTTGCTTGGAGTTGCTGGTGTTTTGTTGTTAATTCGATTAATGAAACAAAAGAACAACTTTTAGACCAAATACCAAATACCAAATAAATTTTGGAAATAACGTTACTCAAAAAACAACATGTGAATTTTTGTACAACAAAACATTTTTATTTTGGGAACTCCAAATTTCATTAAATGACATTTAAACATGATTTGTACTTAAGATCTTCTATATAAAATAAAATATGTTTTTCTGTTTCTTTTTATACTTTTTTAAAAACCGTTTTAAACCGGTATAAAACCGAAACCGTTTATATCGGTTTTGGATATCGGTTTTTTTCTGATTTTCGTATAACGGTTTCGGTTACGGTTTCGGTTTTAAAAATGAAACGGTTTTAAATGGATATCGGTTTCGGTTACGTTTTCAATCCTTGGTTTAAACATTTCAAGTATAAAGCAGATATTTGTTTACATTAGTGATGATTAAAAATTTCTTGTTCTTGCATTTTTTTGCAAGAACAAAAACGAGAACAAGATCGAGATTTTGCAAAAAAAAAGAACAAGAGCAAGTGATTTTAATGTATTTATTATGTTTTTAAGGTAATAATGATATACAAAATAATTCATGATATTACTAAATATTGAACAACAAGTAACAATGAAAAGCGTGCAAAATATTTATGAACGTGAACATTAATGAAGATGTGTGTTTTTTTTTTGTTTTTGTCAATTCTAAAGAATATAAGCATCTTAAAAATAAGGCCTGTGAAGCACTTTTGAAGCGGTAAATAGCTTTAAAAGTGCTTCAAAAGTCGCTTCAAAAAGATAAAACAGACAAAACAATGTTTTTACTCTTTTCTTCGCTACGCCAGTTCGTACATCGATTGTGCACATGCACTGTGCTATGCACATTATTATTTTTGTTTTACTTTTATATATAGTTTTTTTGTTAATTGTAAAATCATGAAGTAATAAAAAATAATATATGAACATTTTACAGTGTGCTATATTTAGCTGATATATTGCTTTTTGTGTTTTTCTTTTTTCACAAATCCGCTGATTCGTTTGAAAGTGCAACAACAACAAAAATGCGAATAAAGCAGCATCCAAGCTTTTGATAGAATTTTTGGCGGGAAATTTTTTGTACCACAAGAGAACTCGTTGTTGTTGCCAGCTAGAGAGCTGTACTAGATACATACTATAGTGTGGTGCCATGCATCTGTTCGTTGTCACGCGTCTGTCTGTGTCTTGCGTCTGTCCGTTGTCATGCGTCTGTCTGTTGTCATGCGTCTGTTTGTTGCCATGCGATGATACAGGATAGCAACGAAGAGTTGTCGTTGTGAAAGTGTGTGTATAAGAATCGTAATCGTTATTGATATATTCTCTTCTTTCTGTTAGTATTCGCTTTGTAGCGTTTGAGTTTGTGTTCGCAAAGAAAAATGTTACTATGCAAAATATTATTTGAGTTCTCTTGACATACGGTATGTGTAGCATACGGATTTTTTAATCTGTGACGAAAACAGATATATGCCTATACGAAATATTCCTTATATTTATTGTATTGTACAACGAAAAGTCACCAAACACATTTTTATGAAAAACTTAATTTTCGAGTTTCTTGATAAATATTATAAAAAGTAATTGATGCATTTTTAAAGTTGAAATATCAACTAATAGATTTACATTTTCTTATCAATTGACAGATACATAAAGAAGTTTGTAAAAACATATTTAGCATTTTGAAAATGTATTTGGTGACTTTTCGTTCATTTTATTATGGCCTTGAGATTTTGAATTGTCTCGTCAACATCACTTGATTTATACAATTATTTTTTATTAGTTAATTCTTGTTCAAATGTAATTAAAATTTGTATGTTATTGGTTTTATTTTTTTGTTGGTAAAATGTTGAAGAAATTGAAAATATGGAAAATAAGTAACTTAAATACAATTATTGTTCAAATTCTATTCGTTTTCATAATTAATGTGCAGTTTAAGATATTTGTCTTCGATCATTATTTAAAATTTAAAAGATTAAGATTACCATTTCTTGACTTGCTCTTGCAAATGATCATCACTAGTTTACATATATTGCAGTTCACAGAATTGTTGAAATTAATTTCTTTGGCTTTTATGGATGAAAATTGTACAAAATTCTTCTTCTTTGTGGTCACGAAATTTTAAAATATTTTTTTTTCTTGGCGTAATCAATTAAATAATTCATATAACACAATATTTTTACTAAAATAACAACAAACATTGTTTAAATTACGTTTCTCACTTTACCCCAATATCATAATTTGAACATAATTTAGCACCATATAAAAAATGTAAAATTATTTGAAAAATATGGAAATAAAGAAAATTTATACAAAAACCGAAATCAAAACCGAAACCGTAACATGGAACCGGTATACCGAAACCGTTTCGTTATAAAAACTTAAAACCGAAACCGTAACTGAAACTGAAAGGGGGAAAAATGAAACCGAAATCGAAACCGTTATTCGTTTAGGTTTCAAACCTTGGTTTTAACAAAAACGTACTCACATTTAAACAAATATTTTGGAACATAATTTTTTTGATTATTTCCGTGGTGAACAATATTACTTCGAAATTGCGCAAAATGTTGCCTTAATTTCGAAATGGTTTCATCTGAAGAAAAAGTTTCAGTATTCTCTACAATCATTTCACCAGGAAGTCTCAAAGGTTGTCCGTATACTAATTCAGCCGGACTACATCTGAGGTCTTCCTTCACTGCCGAACGAAAACCTAACAATATAATCGGTAGTTGTTCTGACCAGTGTGTGCTATCTTGGGAACCTATTATTGTTGACTTTAGTTGTCGATGGAATCTTTCAACCATTCCATTGCTTGTGGATGTATGTATCTTGTGTGATCCCATAAGTTTTGTTAACTCGTTAAATAAATTGGAGGTAAATTGAGTACCTTGATCAACTGTTATCTTCGATGGAACACCAAAACGTGGAATAAAATTATCTATAAATGTTTTCGTGGTTGTTTTTGTAGTTATGTCTTTCAGTGGGTAAGCATCTTGGCCATCTTGTATACCTATCTACTATTGTTAATATATATCGATAACCATTTGAAATTGGTAGAGGTCCCACTAAGTAGAGGTCCCACTAAGTAAATATGTTCGAATCGTCCGGATGGTATATTTATTATGACTACTGGTGTTTTTGTATATATCTGTACTTTTGCTTTCTGACATTCAATGCAGTTACTCGTTCAATCATTTATATTTTTGCGCATATTTGGCCAAAAATAATTGTTCTGTATTAATTTTCTAGTTGGACGCATTTCAGGATGTAATATCGAATGTAGTTTGTTAAATATTGTTTGTCTCATTGATAGAGGAACATATGGTCGCGAGACTGTTCCAGATATCTCACACCAGATCTTTAAATTTAAACTGGGGTTGTATGTCTCACTGAGGTTGCATTTTGAATTTGGTGTTTCTATGAGTAGTTGTAGTTGTGTATCTGTTCGTTGCTCTTTGTGTAAAGTCTGTAGATTGATATCGGATGCTCGTAGTTCATCGATTTCGGGAATCCTAGACAGTGTATCTGCGACTATATTATTTTTACCGGAAACATACCTAATATCGTCGGTAAATTGTGCTATATGTTCTAAATGTCTCGTTTGTCGAGGTGATCTCTCTGTCTTTGAATTCAAAACAAATGTGAGTGGTTTGTGGTCTGTATATATGTAAATTTGTGTCCTTCTAAAAAGTGTCGAAAGTGTTTAACAACCGAATATATAGCTAATAATTCTCTATCAAAAGTAGAGTATTTAGTTTCAGCAAGCGAAAGTTTTCTAGAAAAGAAAGCGAGTGGTTCGAAATGCTGTTTGTGGCTTTGTTGTAGAACTGCACCAATGGCAAAATTTGATGCATCAACTGCAAGTGTAATATATGCATTTTTGTCGAAATGTGTAAGTAAAGTGTTTTCAGTGAATATTGATTTTATTTTATCAAATGCTACTTCCGCATATTTATTCTAGTCAATTATTTTATTTTTGGATTTATTTGCTTTTGTAAGAATTGCATGTATTGGAAAAAGTAATTTAGCTATCATTTGAATATATCGATGATAATAATTTACCATGCCAATAAATTTTTGTAATTTATTTATTGAATTTGGTTTTTGAAAGAATGTTATAACTTCAACCCTATCGGCATATGGTTGAATGCCTTTTCGTGAAATTCTAAAACTTAAGAAATCAATATGAGATCACCAAAAACACATTTCGAAGGTTTAATGTTGAGTCCGTATTTATCAAGTCGTCCGAAAACAATTTTAAGATGTTTTAGATTTTTGATTTTCGCTTGCTACAAGTATGTCATCTATGTACGTGAATACGAAATCTAGTCCAAAAAGCACTTCGTTTATAAACCTTTGGAATGTTTGTGCACTATTTCGAAGTCCGAAAGGCATGCGTACAAATTCGTACATCCCAAAAGGAGTTGTAATTGCGGTTTTATTGATATCTTCTTCAGCTACTGGTATTTGATGATATGCTCTAACTAGATCAAGTTTGGAAAATATCGACTTATTTCAAAAATCTATACGTAGATCGATAATATGAGGTAGTGGGTATCTATCAGGAATAGTAATACAGTTCAAATCTCCTGTTGCTCCGCATAGTCTCCAATCATTTGGTTCTTTTTTTGGTACCAAGTGGAGTGGAGAAGCTACAGAGGAGTTAGGTCTGCAAAATCCTGTTTTAATTAGATATTCGAATTCGGTTTTTGCTATTCTAAATTTCAAAGGGTCCAGACGTCGTGGTCTACAATATGGTAAAATTCCTTTAGTTTCAATTCTGTGTACTGTAGAATGTTCGACAGATTTATTGTAATCGGGTTCTGCAGTAGTAATTGTAGGAAAATCGCTAAGGAGTTTTGTGAATTTATTTTCAGTATAAGATATTTTGAGACATGAGATATCGCAAATACCAGTAGCTGTTTTGGCAGTTATATTGGTTGCTGAATCAATGATTAGTTGGTTTTTCATATCGACTATAATACCAAATCGCTCAAGGAAATTTGCACCTAAAATTGGATTTGATACTAGAATGAAAGGAAATTCAAAATCGCGTCTTAATCCTAAATTGGTATTGAATAATTTGGAACCATATGTTTTAATGTTTGTGCCATTAGCAGCGGAAAGAATGACATCAGAATTTCTTTGAAGTGATTTAAATTTTGAAACAGGCATTACTGATACTACTGCACCAGTGTCAATCAAAAAATTTAACTTGTTGTGTTTATCAAATATAAATTAGCGACGAGATGGTTGATTAGATATCCCATTATTTGTCGCCGTCATAATGGGAAGTTTTAATTTAAAGAATATTTGTTTTATTAAAGTTGCACGGGTTAATTCACTTTGTTGCATTAATTCCAAATTTTTTGTGATACCAACAAATTGGATTTTGTTGGTTGTATCTATATCTAAAATTTCTAGTATTTGGATCTTGGTTAAATTGTCTAGATGGAGACTTTTCATTTGACCGTTTTTGATTTTTTATTTCAAAAATTTCTAGTGATAAATTGTTGAAACTTTGAAACATATTTGAGGTAATATTCACTAAATTTTGTAATGTTTGTTCCATCGAGGATGTTGTTGTTGAGCTAGCTATCTCTTCAACCTGTGGTCTATTTGACAATTCAAAAATTTTGTCAGATAAAAAAAGTTTTTCGTCTATTGTAGACAAGTTAGAAGATGCAATGTGTATTTGAATTTTTTGGGGTAATTTTCTCAACCATAACTTAAAGAGTAAATCACGACTGATCATCTAAACCGAATTTGCTAGTAAACTAATATCTCGAAAGAATTCTGAAGGTTTTCGATCGCTTAATTGATTGTCACTGAGAATTTATTCGAGTCTACTTTCTTCACTGAGAGAAAACCTTTCAAGAAGTTTTGATTTAATGTGACCGTAATTATTATTTGCAAGTGGATCTTGAATTGCATCTAATACTTTAGTTATCACATCTTGGGGTAGAGCGATAATTACGTGTTGGTATTTTGTTGTATCATTAATTATATTTTTTAAAGCAAATTGAACTTCGGCTTGTGCAAACCAAGCTTCAGGACATGTTGTCCAAAATGGTGGTAATTTAATTATATTTGTAGGAAATATATTTTGAGTGTCATTTACTATGTTACACATTGGTGTATTTCGTGTAATCGGTGAGTCTGATAATGGTGGGTATTCTGTGTCAAGAGATAGTGGATTAACTGTTGTATCAATATTGCTATGATTACGAGTTCTTTTACTTGTTGCCATATTTATCTGGTGGAGTAGTTTACATATAATAAAATTTAAATATTTGGAAAAATAAGTAATTTAAAATAGGAATAAACAATAAAATGTATATTAGTTATTTACATAAAAAAATGTCAAGTATGTGGTGTTAATTAATTAATTGTAAATGTGAGTTAAACAGTTGTAACTTATCTTCTTTACTGCTCGAACATCAACAGACTTGCACTTGCAATGTACATTAAAAGATCAATTGGACATCAACAGTTTACTTGAAATGCATATCAAAACCTCGATTGCACATCAACAGCTCAAATGTTAAGGTTCACTTGTAACAGTATACTTGTAGAAGCTCGTTATTTATTTAAAAAAAGGTATTTTGTGGATAAAGTTTGATTCTTGCGGATTATATAAATGGCACGATGCTTCCTGATTCGAATTTGTATATAATTTGTTATTGATTCTGTCGAACTTTCGAAAAATGTTGTTGTTCTTGTCGATTTTCAGCTACACTAATAAGTTGCTGAATATATTTATGTTGGATATTGTATAAATTTTTCTTTGTGGTTCGTGTGCAGGATCGCCAATTATAGTAGAATAGTTTTTTTTTATAAATTTTATTTAAATTAAATGATTTACAATTTGTAAATACAAATATTTATATTTAAAAAACAATTGATGTGAACTGACAAGATCAAGAAAATATTTTAAATGAAAATTATTGTTATCGTAAAACAAAATGGTTGCTCTATACAAAATGGTTGTTTTTGTTCGTACAATATTTAAATTATAAAAACACAAAGTTAATGTAGACTATCACAACACATAGTATGGTTGTCTGTTTCCATAGTATGGTTGTGAGTGACCATACTATGGTTGTCAGTGTCAGTTGTCAGTGACCATAGTATGATTGTCAGTGGCCATAGTATGATTCCACACAACCATACTAAGGTTGTCAGTAATCGTATTTTGATTTCATACGTGACCAGTGGTCATATTATTAAATTATGATTATCCTAAATTCCTGAAAAAGCGGATTGAAAAGAAATTATATATAAGACACATGTTTAATTAATGGTTATTTTATCTACATTTTTTTTTATAAAAGTATATATTTTTAAATAAAAGACACAATTTTGCAAACTCCGTGAAGCTGTACTCTGTGCGAAGCTGTGATTGCAATTGCCGGACAGCATCGTTCGAATTTTATCGTGCAGAAGAACTACAGCGTCACCGTCATGAAGTTGACAACGCGAGCACACGATTGGTCACTGAAATAAGTTATACACATTTGTATTAAATACGAGCAGTTAATGTTATTTATAAAATTTTGTTTGAACTATATTGTCTTCATATTAAGCATTTACAATTGACGTTTTAACTTTCGGATATTTGTTTATAATTAATAATGATGTTTTGAACATTAAAAGACACTTTGTCACGACAAAAAAAAAACTCGAAAAACACCGCCACGAGCCAACATAAAAGTGAGTAAGAGAGAGTAAAAAATGCCAGTAAGTGAGAATTATATGGTTGTAAATAATAAATTACTATATTATGATCAGTCTATATCATGGTATGATTGGTATTGACCATACTTTGTTCGTGGCAGTCTTTATCTTAATCATAACATGGTTCTTATCATAATAAATTGTCTACTATAATATGATTTTAGCGACCTTATTATTGTTGAAATAAAATTGAAAATGCTATACTTTGATTGTGACAACCATGTAGGACTGTAAATACCATAGCATGGTTGTCGCGATCATGTCGCAACCATATTATTTCTCTGCGTGTATATTCTTGATCAGCGTCACGACCCGAGTCAGTTTAGCCATATCAGTCTGTCTATCCCTCTGCACACAAAAGAAAATTTGTGTAATTTTACGATCATAAAGCGAGGCAACTTGTTTCCTCGCTTTATAGTTGCATATTTTAACACGCGTTTAAAATTGAATCTCTAATGTTTAAATTTAAACTTTCAGAATCAGCAATATATGTGTAAAATTAAACATTTAAATGTGTAAAATGACTCTATTTTGGTGTGAATATTAAACATAAAATGTGTAAAATTAAATATGTGTACAATTTCCGAAATGTTTAAGTATAATTTTGCTTTAAGAACATTAATGCATTGATTTTTGAATCAACTTTTTTGATTTCCTTTATAATATAAATTATTTTCATAATAAAAATCAGAAAAGTAAATGCATCGATGTCCGCAGTATTTATTGCACACAAAGCTAAAATGGTACTCGTCCATTTCGTTCACAACCTAAAAATAAAAAGAAAATTTTGTTAAAATAATAACAAGAACACCTTAATATTTATGAATACAAAATTCATTTAAAAATGTTTATAAAACCTTTGTCTTCTGGTTTATAGTTGAGTGATGTCCATTGTTTATAGACGTCTTTACTACACTCAGAAAACGAAAGATGGTTGAAAAGTATTAGGAGTCTTAAACATCATTGCAGTTGCAAATTATTCAAGTCAAATATTTGACACTTTTTGTGATATTTAGACAATATTATTAGTTTTGCTACAAAAGCATTAATATCTGTGGAATATGTGAATATTTGCAGCAATGCCACCTATTTCTCTAGTAGTTGCAGTGAATCTACCACAAATATGACATTTTTCGTGATGTTTATAGGAAACATCACACAAATAATACAAAATATGTCATGTTTACAAATTACTTAAACTTTTGCTGCAAATTTATTTGTATTTCCTGCATAATGAAATTGTTAAAGCGAATAGTATTTTAATTGCAGCAACACTCTAATAAACATTCTGTTTTCTTAGTGTATAAGCTAGATTAATTAGAATAAATAAGCATGGCTTGGCGTCATTTTCACTACTGACTAATAGTCGCAAGTTTTAACAAGATGTGCTTAAAATTTAACAAAGCTTGTGTAAGAATAAACAAAAGATGTGAAAATTTACTACGCGTGTTTAATTTTAAACATTCGGCATATCAAAATTAATCAACAAAGGTTTAAAAATGCATATAAAATGTATATGTACACGTAAATAGTTGTAACTTTAAACAATAATTGTCAAAATCGTTTTTTTACACACACATATACGCATATATGCACACAATTCGCAAATTTACACTAAAAATACACACTTTTACGTAGTAATTTTAAACTCAGTTTTTTGAGTGTGTCTATCTGTTACACACACTCAAAGAACGAATCAGTTAGGGCAACCGTATTTTTTTTGCCAACCAATTTAATTAGTTCTGTCAACATTCGACTGATTCAGTTGTTGCAACACCGCGTATCAGTTCACACAACTAATGAATACAATTGACACAACCAATTAGTTGAGTTGTGGTAGGCAATTTAATTATAAGAAATCGGCCATTTTACCTGTCCCTAGTGCTCCAACGTATTGCAAACACGAAGTCAGCATCACAACAGCTTTCCCGAGATCGGAAATTGCCGATGACTCGTTGTGCTGCTGACTTCGTGTTTGCAACACGTTGGAGCGCTAGGGCTGCATATATAAATACAACATATAGAAACATAATAGCAGTACTCTGTAGAATAGTATTTCACTTGTTGAAGACAGTGTATTTGTGCATGAAAAAACTGAACAGTAAAAACGAACAAGTCTTAAAACAATTCCAAATTTTGTTTTACACGTGGCACGCGCTGAACGAGTGAAAAATCTGAAGTTTGCGCGACTGGTGTTATCCTGCTTTGGCATTGCTTTTATATAAGACAATTGATTTCGCAGTTGAATCAAATAAATATTGGTTGCTACAACATAATAAAACTAACTATCTGTTAAGTCAACTTAATATTGGTTATGTCTCATTTTGAATTTAGTTGCCGTAGCAATGGAAATAAAAAAATTGAAAATGCAAAAAAAGTTTGTTTCCCCAATCAATGTTGCAGTTGTTTCAACTAATAGTTCGTTACGTTTCATACCATTGTTTACCATAAATGATTTTCAGTTGAGGCTGACTGCATTTTGTAGATGCAAATGAATATTCGATGAAACAACTGAACGCCAAGCAAATATTTTTTTGTGTGCAGCAACTTGGGAAATACTAGTCGGAATCCGATGAAATTTTGATCAAATATGTTTTACCCAAAAAATGGTTTTGAGTACTGAAATGAGCCAAATCTTTGAACGGACACGCCCACCTCCCATACAAGATACTTTTATATAACTCTTTAGGAACCTATAACTCGAAAAGTACTGAAGATACAATTCCAAAATTTAAAACGTATTGTAAGAATTTACCTTAAAATATTTAAATATATCGATCTAAATATTTTGTAAATAACTTGATATTTAGGGCTGAGATATTTCTGGTAACCATCTTTGTTTTCTTAGTGTAGATGTAAATTTTATGCAGTATTTGAACATAAGTGGTCGGTTCGCAGGTCACTAAGGTCCGATCATGCCAATTTTGGTACAGCGTAGATAATATATAAGTAATCTAAATTAGAAGTTTCATTGATCTAGCTCTTCAAATTTTTCTGTAATCGTGATTTCAACAGACAGACAGAGGGACAGACAGGCAGACGGACAGACAGACAGACATCGCTAAATCGACTCAGTAGGTTATGCTGATCAAGAATATATATACTTTTCCATACCGGGGATGCTTCCTTATGGGTGTTACAAATGGCGTACCAAACTGAATGTACCCTTTCACTCTTACAGCCAGATATTGTATCTCGATGTGACTGAGTGCTTTCACATGTGAGTGCTCTCACATCGTCTGAAAAGTTGTATTTCATATCTTCACACATTCCGCCCGTCAAGCCCTTACGTTGATTTTGATGGATCTTACGTTCTACGACTCTCGAAAACATGTCTTGTTACCAGCAAACAAATTTCAGATAAAAAAATTAAAATTTTATTTTAAAGTTACGAATTTTTTAATCTGACAATACTTATGACAGCAACAAAACGAGACTTTATTCGAGAATCGAATATCGAATATCGATTCGGTAAACAAAAAACAGCTGTTCTGAAAAAGTTGGCAAAATTGTGTTTGTGTGTATTTCATCATTTTTGCAATTTTTTTCTAATTTGCTTTGTAAATGGTTTAATTGCATGATATGAAATGTGTAGTGTATTTAAGATTGTTCTGCATCCTTTGTAGGAGCAATTAGTGCTTTGTTTCCTGAAAATTTTAGTTAACGGAGCCAAAAAAGCTGCCGTCTAATTTGACACAACATTCGTGCGGTTTAGTTTTATGATATACAAATTATTTCCTTACGTCGGCGCAAACCGTGTGACGGTTTGCGCTCAGTAGTAGTCACTCACACGGGCGTGAGTGACTATTTGTGACAATTATCGAGATACAATATCTGGCTGTTAGTGTAGGGTATAAAAATAATACGAAATCACCATACATGTATTACGAATGAAATGTTATTAAATTATTGTTCAGAATGTAATAAAATATAACTATGTGTAAACATTTTATATATTCCCAAGCAGAATCTGTCAAACTTTTTATTAAGATAATAATATTTTAATTTAATCACAAGATCATAAACATGACAATTAATATTTTAAATTATTTATTTCATGTAAATAAAAGATAAAATTATTATTTTTTTACTTTTTTCGAAATTTTTATCACCCACGGTGGTTCTATAAGTTGGACATATGACCACGTATTACATAATTTTGTCGTGGTTACTTTCAAAAAACAAACTTTAATAATGTTAAAAATATTTCTATAATATAATTTTTTTGAAATAATGAATTTAATTGCGTACGTAATAAAATTAAATACTTTTTATTTAATTTGAAATTAATTACTCACGTAATATATTTTTGTATAGAGTATTACTTTTTTTTTATTAATAATAATAATAGTTTGGCACTACAGGCCGAGCTCTCTCACCATTTTGAGCTGTGCGTGTTATATTTGAACTCAAAGTGGTGGGACCTACAGTTTATTGCCGAATCCGAACGGCGGGTGAGAGCTTTTCATAGGCAATGTTTTTACTCTCGGAGGTTTGCCATTTACTGCCGAGAGGTAGCGCTGTTTCTATGAAAAGATGTTGTTAGTCCCAGTCCAGGCTTGAACCGGGGACCTTTCGGCTCGCAGTCCAACGCACTAACCACTGAGCTACCGCGGCTACTTTTTTTATTACAAAAGTATTTAAATCAAATTTAAATAGATTTTATTTAATTTTATTACGTCACTTTTTTCTTAGTGTATTTTTCATATCAATAAATCAGTCAAATCAGCCTTTCAATTACATGTAGGGTACTCATGGAACAAGTTTAAAACTAAAATATATATATTTCCAGAAGTGTATAGTTTTCAAAACAATTTTTCTTTTTACAAAATCTTTTTTTAGTTCAAAAGTAACATACAAAAAACATTGATGCGCGCCTTTTCCATACACTCAGCCCAATGTGAAATAAATATATGAAATAAATATATTGGACGACCAACTGAAAGGGGCATATTGTGTAAAATAAAATTAACCCAAACTGATGTCAGAATTTTTTTTTTATGTAAATAATATCTATATTTTAATAATTATAATTTTTTTTAATGTAATAAAATAGACACGGTGATGTGAATGTTATCCAAAAACTAAAAAAAGAAAAAAGTAGAAAACGTAAGTTTGTACTTGTCGCCTTTATGAATTAGAAAAGTACTATTTTTAAAACGCATATTTTTCATATTTAGAGTTCGACTACATTGCTCATTAAACTAAATTGTACAGGTTTTAATTCGATCGCCATTCAGTAAGCAGTAATTGTTAAAGTCCCTAATAAAACAATTATCATAGGTCTGTTTGATATCTTTCAATTTAGTTTGCTCGAAAGTTAGCTAAATTGAAAAGTGAACGCTGTATTACCGACAAAGTTTAGCTTAGTCAGCAATTTATTCGAACTCGCACACACCCTTAATAATAATTAAAATGTTTTAGTTATTTGCCTTTCTTATTGGCAAATTAAAAAAAAAACTAATAAAAAAAACTTTTTAAAAAAATCTGTACTAAAAAATTAAAAATAAATTTACTTAAAAAATTTAATATATTTATTTTAGGTAGGTATGTATATTTATAATGAATACATATTAATATATGAAATAAATTAAATTCAATCTTATTCAATTTATTTTACTAAGATATACGTTTATAAGCAATAAATTTTAAAATTTACTAAGAGGTTTGCAAATACAAAAATAAAAGCGTGTGGCGAAATTATTGAATATTACAGTCCAACTCTAGCACTAATAAACTTTGCAATTCAATTTAACTTTTCAATAGTTTTCAATATAATTTTCGAGTAGGGGTAGATCTGTATGGAAGTATCTATGGGTTTTGTAGGCAATGCTGGTGATATTTTTTTGGCATGTGTTATGTTTTTAACTCAGGATAATCTGGCAAAAATGAACTTTTAATTAGAAATATTTATTTATGTACTTAAATTAAGTCATGGAATTTGGCTAAATGATGTATATTAACGTTATATAGAGTCGTAATTTCATTGAGGTATGTTACACCTGTCAAATAAGCAAACCCTTTAAAATGATACAACTCTCGACTTATAACAGTAGTACATAGTTTTAAAAATTGAAGTAAAAGCTCATATTTTACATTATTTTCGCCATGTATAATCTGGGTGTGACTGGACAAAGAGACGTGATATCTCCTATACAATCTTGCCTTACACTGTGAAGGGTTATAGTGTGCTGAGCGGTTGCGAGATTTAATGTATAAGGAGTTGTAGGTTTGTGATGTATAAGATATATATATATAAATATGATTATAATTGTATTCCTGTATCAAATACAAATTCATATTTAGGCTACATAATTACGAATGTAATATGCTCGTAGTTTTTAATATTTTCGCCGCACGCTTTTATTTTTGTATTTGCAAACCTCTTAGTAAATTTTAAAATTTATTGCTTATAAACGTATATCTTAGTAATATAAATTGAATAAGATTGAATTTAATTTATTTCATATATTAATATGTATTCATTATAAATATACATACCTACCTACTATAAATATATTTTATATTTTTAGTAAATTTATTTTTAATTTTTTAGTACAGATTTTTTTAAAAGCTTGTTTTTTAAAAAGTTTTTTTTTATTAGTTTTTTATTTTTCCTTTTTTAGTCATTATATGGTCATTAGAATTATTATTTTGCATAGATCGGTTCAGCGGTTACCAAGTTATAATTTTTGCCCTTAACACCCTCTGTCGATGGAATTTAGAATTACTTTCTAGTCTTTGAAAATTTCCCAAAGGATTTCCTGTACCAAGCATTGTCAAGATCAGTTAAGTGGTTATCGAGATATAAAATTTTGATCTTAGCACCCTCTATCGTTTTATAAATGTAGTAACCAAATAATAATTCTCCGCCAAAACAACTTTTCTTAAAGACAATTCTTTCTCAGACTGCCCATCCCCGTAGAATTCTTCCCAGTAGAATATTTAGCCGTAGAAATCTTCGCCGTAAAATTCTTCTCCATATAACGCATTTCCGTAGAATTCTTCCCGGTAGAATTCATCCCGGTATAATTGTTCCCGATAGAATTCATTCCCGTAGAGTTTTTCCCAGTAGAAGTTTTAATGTGGTGAGTTTTAATGTGGTGAGTTTTAGTATGGTAAATTTAGATGCAGTGAATTTTGGTGTGCTGAGTTTTGATGTGGTGAATTTTAGTGTGGTGAGTTTATAGTGTGGTGAGTTTTTAGTGTGGTAAGTTTTAATGTGGTGAATTTTATTGTGGTGAGTTTTAGTGTGGTGAATTTTTATTGTGGTGAGTTTTAGTGTAGTGAATTTCAGTGTGGTGAGTTATAGTGTGGTGAATTTTGGTGTGGTGAATTTTTTTTGGGTAGTTTTAGTGTTGTGAGTTTGTTTTTCTTTATCTTATTTTGTCAATTGCTTTTGTTTTCGTATTTTTGCTTTTGCTTTTGTTTTATGCTTTTGCTTTTCATTTTTTTTTTTTGTATTTGAGTTTTTTGTTTTATGTTCGTGGCTGGTGAAAGTGCCGAGTTATATCATATTGAAAGTTTAGGTTGTATGGGAGGTGCCACGCTTCTTTGTCAATCCCGCCCATATATAGCCTATCATTCCTTCCAGATTATACCGCATCTGTGGTAAAATTTCAAGAAAATCGGATCAGCAGTTTAGACGGAGAAGCGAAACAAACGTACAAACAGATTTATTATATTAATAGGATGTCATCTTTCTAGGTGAAGAACGCACTTCAGAGGGTGCATTAATAATAAATGTGACCTCTAGCGGAGAAAGTTCTAAGTTTGCCAAATTTTTCCCCGTTGCCAATACTATACATGTTTTAAATTTCAATTTTCTAGGTGAAGAACGCACTTTAGAGGGTCCATTAATAGTAAATTCGCCCTCTAGCGAACAAAATTCAAAGTTCTGAGTTTGCCATATTTTTCCTCGTGTCTAAAACTATACATATTCTAAATTTCAACATTCTAGCTAAAGAACAGAACTCACACGGTCCAAAAATAGTTTTATCGCCCCCTATCGGCCAAAATTCGTACTTTAAAATTTATTTTTATATGTGCCACATAGAATACCAAAAATGTGTTTCAAGTTTCAACTCGATCGGATATAAGGAAGTGTGTTAAATTTGATATTTTTGTGCCCGACATACTAACAAACGAACAAACGAACAAAGGTACAAACAAGTGAAGTTAAAAAGCTTGTAAAAATAAGCCAGTTGACATGTAATTTAATTTGACAATTTTTTATTCTTTTTCAAAACACTATACGTACGCACAATTTTAGATTAATAAGTACAATAAATAAATTTATTTAAATTGTTTAAAATACGAAATTTGAGTTTCACGGAATTTGCCGTATGTGTGTCGCAGACAAATAAGAGCTTCTAGTCCCACGATCCCATAATTCCCGAAAATGTTTGCCACAAAGTTGTCCAATTCATTGTAATTGTTCACATATTGGTGAAAAAGCAAATTTTAATAAAATATACTCTCATAATTTTCCAATACCAATGGTATATTTTCATTAAAATGTCAATAACAACAAAAATTCGGGATTTTACGACTTTAAAATTATAACCCTTATTTTTCTGAGAAATTACAAAAACAAATTACAAAAAATAAATGCATTCATTCTTTTTGAATTATTTTTTGCCAAAAAAGAATTCAGACTGAAATGAATGCATTATTTGATGAATGCATTATTTGATGAATGCATTCATTTTGAAGGCCATCTGATTGGGAATTCAAGAGTTTGAATTCCCATTTTTTTGACAAAAATGAATGCATTCATTTTGAATTCCCAATCTTTTCAATTTTTTAGATGAATGCGTTCCCAAAAGAATGCATTCTTTAACAACTCTGACACGAATAGAAGAGATTTGTTTGAATGCAATTAAAACCAGTTGGGAAGGTTAGATCACATGGGATATTTTGATAATTGGTGTGATTAAGTTAGTTAGAATTATGTAAGTTATATTCGGTCTAAGCCGACTAAAAATACCCTACACATATGTGATAATGTGTGTGGTGACCACTTAAAAAAGTACATAGGTCACCAGGGTTTACATATCCTGAAAATACCTATAAACTTGAAATCACTGAAGGATTTCCATTCATTTGATACCCATATGTACAAATGTGTAGGTATACCGAATTTCGATTTTTTTTTCGAGAACCACACGTCAGTACCCCAGGAAAACATTATTTTTATATATTTGAGCATAAATGCAATATATATTTGACAAAAAAAGTTCACTTAAGCTCTTATAAAGTAAAATTCATCCGTACATTAAGAAAACAAGATGTTTATAGTCTTGCTGCAACTATCTGTTTAAATTTACGCCTTGTAGCAAATACTATTGCAGCAAAACTATTAATATTTTTTAAATATGTCATATATGAAGATAGTTACGAGATGTTTGCCACAACAGCAATGATAATTGAGATATTTACAGTTGACTGATAGCAAACATCCTGATTTTTGCAACAAAAATCTTGAGTTATTTTGACATTTGACTACTATAAAAAAGGAAAATGGCGTACTTTTTCCTTACGTTCGCTTTGTCCACAACAATTAAGTAAATCCAATTGTGTAAAAAAGTTAAATATTACATTTTAAAGGTAAAAGTGAAAATAATATTTCGTGGGATTGAAATTATCAAGACGTAATGGAAAATATTTCTTTTCAGAGTTTACATTGATGATAGCAGCGCAGGTAAACTTGGCTATTCCGCGAAGAAGTCTCAAGTCGTTGTACAATTTTACCTTTTGACGGATGTTTGAAAGATGTTTGTCTGAAAACCGATCTAAATAATTTGTAAATAACTTGTTATTTAGGGCTTAAATATTTCTGGTAACCATCTTTGTTTTCTTAGTGTAGATGTAAATTTTATGCAGTATTTGAACATAAGTGGTCGGTTCGCAGGTCACTAAGGTCCGATCATGCCAACTTTGGTACAGCGTAGATATATAAGTAATCTAAATTAGAAGTTTCATTGATCTAGCTCTTCAAATTTTTCCGTAATCGTGATTTCTACAGACAGAGGGACAGACAGGCAGACGGACAGACAGACGGACATCGCTAAATCGACTCAGGAGGTTATGCTGATCAAGAATATATATACTTTTCCATACCGGGGATGCTTCCTTATGGGTGTTACAAATGGCGTACCAAACTGAATGTACCCTTTCACTCTTAGTGTAGGGTATAAAAATAATACGAAATCACCATACATGTATTATGAATGAAATGTTATTAAATTATTGTTCAGAATGTAATAAAATATTACTATGTGTAAACATTTTATATATTCCCAAGCAGAATCTGTCAAACTTATCATAAATATGTTACAATACAAACATAAAATTTTAATTGCATTTGAATATACTAGTTCTTGGCAGTTTACTTGGTTACAACCAGAGCTCTCGATTTCATACGAGTATTTTCGAGTAGCCCGGGTACCCGGGCGCTCGAAAGCCCGGGTAATACCCGGGTAGCTCAAATACTCGAAAAACCCGGGTATTAAATGTTCGAGATACCCGGGTAGTTCGCAAAACCCGGGTAGTTTGTTAGTTCGTTTGTGCGGACATCATTAGAAGGCTAATGGTACCCTTTGGAGTGGTCCAGGTTCCCCCAAAGGGGGGGAACCTGGGGGGACCTGGACCACTCCAAAGGGTACCATTAACCTTCTAATGATGTCCGCTATCGATTTCCGAAATAACAAATTTTGGGTCATAAATGAGTTTTTGACCCCCTTTTGGGGGTCATGGACCACTCCAAAAGGTATCATTAGCCTTCTAATGATGTCCGCTATCGATTTCCGAAATAAAAAATTGTGGGTCATAAATGGGTTTTTGACCCCCTTTTGGGGGTCAAAGACAACTCAAAAGGGTACCATTAGCCTTCTAATGATGTCCCCTATCGATTTCCAAAATAAAAATGTTTGGGTCATAAATGGGTTTTTAACCCCCTTTTGGGGGTCAGGGACCACTCCAAAGGGTACCATTGGTCTTCTAATGAGATTCGCTATCCATTTCCGCAATAAATTTTTTTTTGACAAAAAGTGGTTTTTGACCCCCTTTTGGGGGACCACTGAGAGGGACCACTGAGAGGGACCACTGAGAGGGACCACTGAGAGTGGTACCATTCGATTTCCCTTGATGTCTGCTACCGATTTCTGCAATAAAAATTTTTTTCGGTATTTTTATCACTTTCCGACCACAACGAACGAGCAATCGAGCTACTCGAACAAACGAATAGCTCGAACATACGAACGAACAAATTACCCGGGTAGCTCGAACATTTAATACCCGGGGTTTTCGAGTATTTGAACAACCCGGGTATTACCCGGGTAGCTCGAAAAATCCGGGTAGCCCGGGTACCCGGGCACCCGGGTAATCGAGAGCTCTGGTTACAACTATGTTTCAAAACAAACAAAAATGCTATTCAAATCTAACTATAACGCATGTTAGCAACGCTCGTCTAAATTCGTTATCGACTACTCCATCTTTTGTCATCGTTTGAAAATATTGATGTTGACCCTCGGTGACCGGCATTTTCTGCATACGTGTCTTTTAATGTTTGTTGAGAAAACGTATTCGTATGGTAATACGATTACATTTGTAAATTTAAAAAATATACAAATTGTGGTACAAAAAGTACAAATAGTAACAAATAATATGATTTAATAGTACAGTATATAATTTAATTGTTCCTGAATCTTTTTCTAAAAATATTGTGAAAAGCCGACACGGATATTTCATCAAAAAAACCATAACTGAAAAATCAATGCTTCTATTTTCAAACAGAATTCAGCATGGTTTTTTACAACAGGCTCCGCGAATTCCTTGCCAACGCTATGTGCTGCACAGAGACTTGTACTTGCAGTTTTCATTCAATTATTTATTTTTGCATTTAAAAATTTGTGTATGAATTCAAATATTATTGATGCATGTTTAATAATTTTTAATAAAAAAAAAAACATATTTTATTTTTATTTTATTTTCAGGATTCCTTTTCAAAAATATGTAGATATGTTTTTATGCAAACACACTACTACCATTTTTTTTTGCAGCGTGCAGATAAGAATAAAGTTAAATCAGTACGAAAATATTGTTGAGGCAGAAACTAAATCATAAAGGTTAAGCAAAGAGAAAATTCAGAAAAGAATGATAAAATAACCCATGAAAGGAATTTTCGCAAATGTTCATTCTGTATGAAATTAGGACATGAAACTAATTGGAAATGTGCCAATATTAATATGATGGATTGTAAAACACAGTTAGGTAATAATGATAGTAAAAATAATAATAACATAGAAAATAATACAAGTAATATGAAAATATTTTAGAATAAGAAGACAATTTAAGTGGAAAGGTATGCAGACACAAATAAATGATTAAGTTAAAAATTATTCAAAATGCCAAGTAAATAAATGTTATAGGCTTACAAAAATGCCAATGGTCTTAACTGATACGCCTGTGAGACCATTTGATAAAGTATACAAGGATCTTGTAGGAATTTTACCAGAAACTATCTCTGAGAATAAATATATACTAGTAAAAACCATCCAGCTAGCTGAAAATTTGTTTCTAAATATATAGGAAAAACAAGATTATATGAAGATATATTATGTTTTTATTTGTCAATCCAAAAATGTTCGTAATATTTATGGATTTGCAAAATTTTGGATTTACAATATACAGTTTTTGGTCTGATGCCCTTTGTGCTGTAGGAAACATAGTTTCATTAATGTAGTTCGTCATGAAATATATTTCTAAAAACCATCTAATGAAATCAAAGTTCCAAAAAACTTTCAAATTTAAATATTTTTACACATTTATTTGTGCAATTACATTGTAATTTTATATTTTTATATTTGAATTACAGTTATGGTTTTCCTACAATTTTTATAAATTCATATTAAATAATTTATGTATATTTAAAAACTGTGAAAACACTTTTAATATATTTTAAAATTCAATTACTAACGTTACTAAATGTTGTGTTTTAACTTTAATTTTTTTAGAAATATATTGTTTTATTAATTTCATTTGAATTTGAATTTATTAAATTAAAGTACATCCCTTAATATTGAACATGAACAGAGTTACAAATTGTTTTTAAAATTACGAAAATACATATAATATAAAATAACATAAAACTTAAAAATATATAATAATTAATTACTATAATTTTACACCAACATTGAGACAAATAATTCAGTAAATGTTTTTTAAATATCACTGCGTTTTGCAAACATCGAATTTTCGAGGGAAGAGAGTTCCAGAGTCTAATAGCATGTATGTAAAATTGACGTTCCGATACTAAATAGCGATGGCGTAGTTGAATAAGTTTGTTTGTTCTATTTGTTCTAGAAAAAACTAATCTGCTGTACAGATACTCAGGTTCATGCAAGTATATAATTTTATGCAAACATATAATTACTCTTTGGTTTAACAAATTATTGAAGAGAGATTATACATTTGTTTTGCGACATTAGAAATGCTATTTTGGCGCTTTACACAGAAGATTTCACAGACATACAATAACGTTGGAAATAGATAAGTTTTTGCTAGTAGTAATCGAGTTTTGAGTGGTGTAAAGTATTGTGTGGACCATAGTGTTCTAAGCATACTATATACGGTACCGAGTTTAGCATTTATGTGATTATTCCATGTTAATGTATGATTCAATGTGATACCTAAATTTTTAGCTGTGTCTACAATTTCTATTTCTGATCCATTCAATAAAACTTTAGGAATCGGGTTCAGACATAATGATTTCCGGGATATAATAATGCATTTGGACTTCTTAGGATTAAGACTTAGTCCATTTCTTGCAGCCCAATCGGCAATGCGCTCTAGGTCCTTTTTTAAATTGATAACACATGATTGATGTTCGGAGGCTATACAGCTTGTGTAGAGTTGCACATCATCGGCATATAGATGAATTTTGCAGCTATTTAAGATCTGAGGAAGATCGTTGTTATATAACGAAAACAGAAGGGGCCCAAGCACGGAGCCTTGTGGTACACCCCTAGGAACTGGACAAAACTTAGAGACAACATGATTGACACTAACAGCTTGCATACGTTCAGACAAATAGGAATATATTAACTTAGAAGACGACGAAGAAAAATTAAATAAAGATATTAGTTTATTGCACAATATGGTATGATCTATAGTGTCAAAAGCTTTAGAATGGTCAAGGAGAGTTAAAAAAGTTATGTTATTATTGTCAATTTCCGCCCGAATGTCTTCGCTTACATCAATTAATGCCGAAATACATCCTCTACCAGACCTAAATCCCGATTGCCTTTGACTCAATAGATTGTATCTATTTAAATAATTTATTATTTGTTTGTTCATTAAGGATTCAATAGCTTTAGACATGTACGAAAGTATAGCTATAGGTCTAAATTCATGACTAGTTTTTGGTAATGGAATAATTTTTGCTTTTTTCCATATACTTGGAAATATAGATTTTGGTCAGGATCGTATTAAAAATATATGTTATGTATGGCAGCAGTTTGGGAAGTAATAATTTAATAAAAGTTGGGTGAATTTCGTCAAAGCCGATAGCGTTTGATTTAATTTTCAGCAGACTTTCCATCACATCAAATGGACTAACACAAGTAAAACTGAAGGGAGTTTCAATGTTTCGTTGATTGCTATTGTTAAGTTCTGAATTATTATTTTGAAGTATCCGGGGTGCTGCATTAACAAATTTTTTATTGAGCTCGTCAAGATTGACGTCAATGGCAGTTCGGTTTAATTCTGTTTTACCGATTCCAATATCTTTTATTATTTGCCATGTTTGTTTGGAATTTGTAGCAGAGTTAAATTTATTTTTAAAAAACGACTTTTTGCAAATTTTATTTCTCTCACAAGCATGCAAAATTTTATAATTTGTTTTGGTCAAACATTCGTTTACATATATTGGAGCAGATGAATCAAGACCAACGTGTCTGAGACGCAAGAGATCGTGATTGCGTCTATAAGTTGCAATTGATTTTAAAACAAAGTTTTTATCTCGTGGCGAAGTCAATTTAATGATGATTGCATCGGATTTATTGTTGTTATTATTCAAACGAAAAATGTTATCTACCGCGGGTGCAGTGATGTTAACAGTTTCGCATATTTTGTTGAAAATTGACAACAGCTGTTCGTTATCCATAGGTGGGACACCAACAAGGCGCAAGTCAGTTGCTACTGCACTGTTTTCTTGGCGTTCTAGCTCAGATTTGATTTGGTAAACCTCTGATTTCAGCTGTGCTATTTCCAATGCTGATGTCTCCAAACGTTCGACTCTTGCGGTGACGTCACGAATGTTATTTTGTAATTCGTGAATTTGTCTTGCTAATTCTGCTATTATGCGCTGCTTCGAGTCACGAATGATGTTATTAAAATCTTCGTTTTGTTTGGCGAAGCGTTTATCCATAAGCTGCCACATTTTGGGTGATGACTTGTAATTGGACAGCTTGGGTGTTTTCGAGATCGGCGAGCACTGAGATAAATCCCAAATGCGCTTGACTGCGGGAGTAGATGGCATAATGTTGGCGCAATAGAAGTAGTGTTTTAGCAGAAGAGTGTTTGCACAGTAGATTGTAGTAGGATTATATTTATTTATTTTGAATTGATTCTTTGTATTTCAAATCGCTCAACGATTTGTTTAAGTATTGCACGGTTTATTGGCGCTTAACTTTTCATTAATTAATTTTTATTTCTATTTTTCTTTATTAATTAAACAAATTATTTTCCGCTTAAAAAATACATTAAAAATTATATTTTCTTAACGCAATAATTAAAACTCTTTTTCGTGGAGACGTCTGTTTTTTTCAACTATCTGTTTGCTGTGTAAAACCAACAAAAACAGCAAAAAACAATGAGACAGAGTTGTTGTTGTTCCTTTGTGTGCAATTCTTTGAGAGAGTGTGATGCACTGTACTAACCGCAGTGAGCGCAGGCTACTGCTGTACTCATTTTCATATGGTTGTTGTAATTTAGTTTTTGCGTTTTTCTGGCATTTTTAATTCTAAAATTATAAAAACTAAGTATAGCACGCAATACAATAGATTAATACGAATCGTTTGAAACCAGTATCACTAAAATCTGTTCAGAAAAACGGCCGGTTAGTGCAAGAGAAAAAACATGTTTTGTTTTATTAATATAGATTAAGTTTTCAAGATGATGTTTCAAAATATATTTGCTGAGTAGCTGCAGAAGCAAGCACTGGTTAATTGCCACGCTCTCCGGACATATAATTGAAATGGTAAAATGACTATAACTTTTGTTTGGAATGAGGTATTTTGTTTATAATTGGTATTTAGATACATACTGTGATTACACATGACCATTCTTAATATGGGCGTGATTGGCCAACTGCCACGCCTACCATTCTTCTTAAACTATATAAATTGACCATCGTAAGATATATACTGATAATATTAGGTACTATGGTACATATCACAATTCTTAACTACCATACCAAATATGAGCCAGTTTTGTCAACTATAATGACAAACGAGTTGGGAAAGTTAGGTCACATGGGTAAGTTCGGTCACATGGGGCGGATTTTTATAGTCGGTCGGGCCCGACTATGGAAAACCCTACACCTTTGGTGGGGATATTAACCCTCAGAATATTATTCATATATCAGAAATTTACGTCTTATATCCCCATAAATTAAAAAATTATATAAAGTATAAAAAATTAAAAAAAAAATTAGAAAAATGTAATTGGGCGGACCACGCCTATATTTAAAATTTTGAAAGGCTAATATTTCATAGATTTGATTTTAATAATTTACGGATCAAATTTCCACTATGAAAACCCGGGAAATAATGAAAAAAAAAGTGGGCGGATCACGCCCATTTTTGGACCACTCCGTTCCTACTTTTGGCTAAAATATATTGAGACGAAATTTCATCGCATTCTGATCAGTATTTCTCAAGTTATTCTGTATTCGGACAGCAAGACAGCAAGACGGACAGACAGACAGACGGACATGGCTAAACGGACTCGGGTAGTGATGCTGATCAAGAATATATATACTTTTCCATACCGGACACGCCTCCTAAGGGGCGTTACAATATATGCACAAAGTTAATATACCCTGTACCTCATAGGTGTAGGGTATAAAAAGGCAAAACTGACATATTAAAGTAAGACAATTTAGTTCAATTAATTTACGATTTTCGTACTTTTCTCATCACTTAAACTCATTTTAAATGGCGTGTGGCAAACTAATGCAGGCATGTTTAAGACCGTTAGAATGTAGACATTTCAGACATTATGTCTGTAAAAAGATTTATGAGAGCATTTGGAACATTTTTTTTTATGTCTACTTTTGTATAAAAAATACTTTTAATTTTTGTTTTTGACAGATAATCAGGAAAAACACGAATAGCCTTTTGAAATTTTTGATACACAAGATGATAGTTCTTTCAATTCCCAATAATATAAAACTAAGACTTTGCATGTGGAATATATATTGAAAGAGTTATGTAACCCATTTTTATTTCTTGAAAAGCACTTGATTAATTTTTTCACTTTAAGCAAGCCTACAGAAGGATTTTTTCACTAGGGTGTATCATTTTTTGTTTGTTCCCTAGGTTCTCATAAATTATTAATAAAATGACATATTTTTAAACTTTCTGCAACAAACTTTAATTTCTTATTTTCGGCGAGCTAGACTCAGCTTCTATCCCATAGTGCACTGTAGCGAAAGCATAGCAGAAGATGGGACCAACAGGCCCGTGCGCAGGATTTGCTCGTGGGGGGGTTTTTGATAACTTTATAATAAGAGGGTAGTGGAGATAGATTTATGTTTGGCCATACTCATGAACGGGTGTACGATCTTCCTATAACTGAGTTTCCTTCAAAAACTTTAGAAGGGTCATTAGGTCCCGGTTGGGCCATTTTCCACAGCCTTGTTCGGGTCCAAAGAAATTCGTTTAATCGTAATAAATACAGTATTCCACTAATAAAAATACATAACTTTTTTGACAATTAAACATATACAAAACTAGCAATAAATTGAGAAAGGCTTTGAATTTGATAAATATTAAATAAAACCAATTTCATTTGAAATTTGTACTTACATTTTCTAAAAATCTGTATATAATATTAGTAAAGTAATTCGAGCAGAAAAGCGCCGCTGGCGAAAATTTTTCCATTGTTTTGTGAAAATTTATTTATTCAACTTCAAATATATTTCTTTTTTTTTTTTTTTGGTAAAAAAAACATTTTTTTTAATAAATAAGGGCGTTTTTGAAATATGAAAACAAACAAATTTAAATTTTAGCGGTACTAAAATTAGCGTCGTAGCGTAGTAGCGTCGGTAGCTCAAGGTTAGTGCGTTGGACTGCGAGCTGAAAGGTTCCCGGTTCAATCCGGGACTGGGGCTAACAACATCTTATAATAGAAACACTTTTCTATACCGCGCTACCTCTCGGCAGTAAATGGCAAACCTACGAGAGTAAAACATTGCCTATGAAAAGCTCTCACCCGTCGTTCGGATACGGCAATATACTGTAGGTCCCACCACTTTGAGTACAAATATAACACGCACACTTCAAAATGGTGAGAGAGCTCGGCCTAAGTTCTTATAGGACTGTAGCGCCAAATTATTATTATATTATTAGTACTATTTCAGAATTGGATAAAATTTGGAAGTATGGTGAAACAACACAAATTACGACATTGGTAAAATTTTATCTCCCAGATGGTATGTTTAAAAAGATTGGTTGATATAAATTTGAAAAAATATGTATAAATAATCAATAAATTAATCAATAAATTAACATACTTAATCAATAGTGAAGCAAAATAAAACACTGAAGTCTCATTTAAAAGGTAATAAAATTGCAAAAATGATGATTTTAGGGTGGTCATCTTTAAGCAAAGTTTATTTTAAAAGGATATATCTCAAAAGCAATGGCAAAAGTCGAATTTAAAGTTAAAATCAGCTTTTTGACGTTTTATTATTTATGAAAATTGTCAAAAAAGTAGACTTTAATTTTAAACTTGACTTTAAATTATATTTGAATTTGAAATGAAAAGGCATATCATATTTTCATAATAAAAAAAAATTGTTTGCAGCACATAAAGGGTGTAAAAGAAATTATTTTTACAAATTCAAATGCGGATATTGTGGTCAAAGCAAATAATGAAAAAAATACCTTAAATTCAAAAATTCTCTGATTTATGACAAACAAAAAAAATAATAAGTTTTCAGTTATAAGTAATCAATCATGTCGTAAACAAAAAAATTAAAAAATGGGAAAATAAATTTTTGCCATAAGCTAACCGTTCTACAATGCATGCAATTATTGCAGGGATACTGGTGGTAATATTACAATTGGGCTTCAAGAGACCATCTTCTTAAATAGTAAATGTAAATCAGGTAGAAAATCAAGATATATGAATCGATAATTTAACGAAAGTATAGTGTTGGATCTAAGCCCAACAATCAATAAGAGATGTGTCAAAAAAATATAATATATTTCATATTTTCAAAAAGTAAAGATGAGATTTAAACTGAGATAATTTAAAGTTCCAAATAAAATCGAAGAAATGGATTAAAGATCCAAATAAACGAGCGAGGGACTGCTGAAAGCCGTATAGAACAATATTATGTAATTTGTTCAAAAGGATGTAACCCTCCAAACTGCCTGAGCTAGGTCCAGATTTAAAATTGTTGGCTTATATAAAATCCATTCATCGAAAAATATTGAAATATTGTTAAACTGAAATAAAATAACCGATAATTGGATTAGTGTTATCAAAAATGTTAGAAGAAAT
This sequence comes from Dryomyza anilis, assembly GCA_951804985.1. Lineage (NCBI taxonomy): Eukaryota > Metazoa > Arthropoda > Insecta > Diptera > Dryomyzidae > Dryomyza > Dryomyza anilis. Next base: position 29,982,442 of record OX638130.1, on the reverse strand, counting down.
GGTGTCCAACGGCAGATGGTAGGTGAAAGACTAAAATACGGAAATATAGTTCTTTAACTATTTTTAAAAACTATGGAGTATTGTTCTTCATTTGTGATATATTTTTTTACCGTTTAAGTTTAAAAAAAATGTATAAATAATTTCGTTAAATTTTTCGTAAAACTTCAAAATTTTACGAAAAATCATTCCTTTTCACGGTTTGTTGCTTTCATCACAAAGTCAAATATCTTAAGAATAATTAAATTATAATATGGTAATAAAAAAAATAATGGTAACGCAAAAAAAAAATAGGAAGAAAAAGTTTTAAACTGTGAATTTGCTCCTAATCAAAATATTCAGAGTGACAGTGGAGAGAGGTGTAGTTGCTCGTCGTCAAGATCTCGAATTTAAATGTACTACTTTCAATTTTCGTCTGACGCCTGTAGTATTCTGAATCCGATAAACAATGTTATTTATCCTTTTAATTATCCTGTACGGTCCTTCCCGGTGTGTTTGTAATTTTGGATTTGTCAATTTCACTCGTGGCGGGCTACAAAGCATGACCAGATCTCCTTCCTTAAACCCGTCTGAGTTTGCTCTCAAGTCGTATCTGGACTTTATCATACTACTTGGAATTTGTATCCTCTGCCTTAAGGACTGATGCAACTCGTCTTGGTCTTCACTTTTTTTCTTGCCCAAAACAATTTTTGAAATCGGATTTTTCACATCCATGGCAGTACGTTCGCAATGTCCTCCTATGTTGCATTGATTTGTCTTACCGCAACTCCTAACGTCTTTTCTTTTGGCGGATACACATTGCTTACATCTGTGAATCCAGTAGGCGGCTGACTTCTGATATCCGACACAATAGAAATGCTTCCTGACTTCTTCAATCGTTTTATTAATGCTCAAGTGACATCCATTAGTTCCACAATGGCATTTCAGTACTATGGCTTTTATTTTTGACTTGGGAACAACAATCAAATTTCGTGCAGATCTGCCATTTTCACTTTCCCACACACGGTACAAACAACCATTTTGTAGCTTCAGGCTTTGCCACTGTGCCCAGTAAGACCTACTTATTGGACTGTTGGATGCTAACTCTTTCCATAATGGTTTCCTTTGTTGTTCCTTGAACGTCCGAATTTTTGCGATGTCGGGGTCCATCTTTTGATCATTTCGTATTTGCTCTAGACTCCATTGATCATCTGGCACGGCACCCAATGAACGAATGTGAATTATGTTCGTTTTTTCATCTTCTCTCCGGCATTCTCCGGATTCCATTGTACACACTCGTGCCGACACAGTGCCTGAATTTCCAAGATGGCAACTGGTGTTATTCGTACTATCCTCAGATCTCTTTTCTGGTCTGTATCTCTTTGGTGGTTGCACAATTACACATTTACGTTTTTCACGACAGTCGCGTGCCATATGCCCATATTTTCCGCAATTGTAGCATTTACCTTTCAATTGTGTGTTTCCGTTGGCGACATATTGTTCGGATTTAACGCTGGCTTTGGACGCTCTACTTACTCCTTGACATAAATTTTCTCTCTCCTCATCTTGTATACGTGTTTCCGATGCTGGTCGGCACAATGTAGACGCTATCTCCTGCGTAAGCGCTGCGGTGACCGTTTCCATAAATGTCACCTTTGGGTTAGTCATTGTTGCCCGTCTTGTTTCCGGATCACATATACCGTCAACGAAGGCTTCGATCTTGCACTTTTCTATGAAATCACTCGTTGAATCTGCATACGACAAATGCGCAAGCCTCTCGACGTCCGCTGCATACGCCTGCAATGTTTCACCATTTCTTTGCATTCGGCACTTTAGTTCCATTCCGTAGATTTGCTTCATGTGATCACTGCCGTATTTTCGTTGCAGTGCAGACATAACCGCTAAATAACTGTTTCGATCACTTTCTGGAACAGTCTGCAATACTTCGGCTGCACCTCCTTTTAGTGCCACGATAAGTGCGGCTACGCTGTCCTCATTATTCCATCGATTACTTACAGCCGTGGTCTCAAATTGCAGCTTGAAAATGTTCAACGCTGTGGTTCCATCGTAAATCGGCGATTTTTGCCTCGTACCACTAAAAACATGAAAATGTTGAACGCTGTGGTTCCATCGTAAATCGGCGATTTTAGCCTCGTACCACTAAAAACATGCTGTGTAGGTCCATTTATCTGCAACACGTGCAAATCTTTTTTATTTCCTGGATTTCTTTGTTTATACCGTTTTCTAATCTTTAAATTTTTTCATCAATGTTCACTTCCATGTCATTATAACAATTAACTTTATTAATTTACTTTAATAAACCACTTTACTAATAACAAATTCTAACAACTGCTGCATGTCCACAATTTAACTTGACATTTATCACACGAGATGCACTCGACCACTTTACAATCACTACTGAAGTGAAGTACCTCAGATGCGGCTCCCTTATATACTGCATGCATCAGTTCGACACGTTTCGACAAGCTTCGACTTGTTTCGAGAACCTTCTACTCGTTACGTGAATGATGCATGATATCTTCCATCTCTTTCTCGCACATTGCCCAGTACGCTGAATGATCTTCCGTCTCTTTCTAACACATTGCTTAGTGCGCTGAATTGTCTTGTGTCTCATTTATTATTGTTGAATGCTTGCACAGTGGGGCAAATTACCTCTTTTCGTAACAATATTAATGAACCAAAATATAAAATACAACATATATGTTTTTCATATTGAAGAACGCTGTTTATTAAACCAAATTTCTATCAAAATATTTATTTTTCATTCCTTTTTGTCGTACTTCTCAAGTAGTTTTGTATGTTATATCTTATATAATGCTTGCTCGACATGCATAAATTAGTAAAATGTTTTATAATATATTTATTATAATTACAACTTTTTATTAACAAAAAATTTATATTTATAAAAAAAAAATTTCAGATAATTTTTTTTTTAAGTTTTACAACATTTTTTCCAATTATTTTATATAAAAAAACATTTTTTGAAAAAATATTATGAACAAATTCATCAATATGACAATTCAAATTCATTGTATTGAATATTTTGTTCATATATATAATGAATGCATTCATTAATATGTCATTTAATGAACGGTGGTGTCAATATGATGAATCTAGTAGTTGATGAAAAATTCATAATATTTATGAATACATTCATAGTATTTATGAATACATTCATAATATTTATGAATACATTCATAATATTTATGATTTGATTGATGATTGATTGATTGATTGATTGAAGGAGGGGGCAAAACCCCTCTGTGCATCGCACAGAGTACACCTAGGCCATAAAGTAGGCCCGTTGTGACCCCTCGGATCATGAGTCGTCTGTAATGTGTTGTAGCTGTTATGCTACTCAGTGGAGTTTAGAAATTCCGTGGATTTGACAAATTTTCTTAGTACTTTCCAGTCCAAGCTTCCCAGTTGTTTCAATGATGAAACAAGCGGAGCTCCAAAGTGGATGAATCTAAGTCTGGCAATGCCGGGCAGTGACACAAGTAGTGTTCAAGCGTCTCTGTCTCTTCCTCACAGGCCTTGCAGAAGTAAGAGTCGACTCTTCCCAATTTGAAAAGATGACCTCTTAGCTCATTATGGCCGTGAGGATGCCTGTGTATTGTTTTAACTCATTTTTATTAAGCGTTAGAATTTTGTTTGTTTTGGATTTGTTCGGGGGGCCCCATAGCCATTTAGTTGCTTGGCCCACGCTCGATTCTTCCCATGATTTTTTGTGAAGTCGATAAGCCCATGAGCTCATCTCGTTTTTTAGAAATTGGAAAGGTCTGCCGGTTATGACTGAGATTGTGTCCATTTCTGATCCATTTCTCGCCAATTCGTCGGCGAGAAATGGCGAGAAATGCTACAGTGTCCTGGGACCCAGATAATGTCCACAGTGTTAACAAGTAAGTGATCAGCAAGGGCCTCTTTACATTGTAGAACCACTCTAGATTTCACCTTGTCCGTGGATAAAGCTCTAATGGCAGCTTGGCTGTCTGAGGAAATTTGAATACACTTGTCTACACAGTGAGTGCTTTGTATAAATTTAGCCCCTTCTGTTATAGCCACTACTTCCGACTGAGAGACGGTGTTGTGGTCATGCAGACGAAGGCTTTCTTTTGCAGAAAAGGCTTCACAGAAAAAGCCCGCTCCAGTGTGACCGTTTAGTTTTGATCCGTCAGTGTAGAGGTGCATCCCCGGATTGCTAGACAATACCTGACCGTTGTCCCATTCCTCCCTAGTCGGGAAAGCGATCTTTGCGGCGGTATGATTGGTTTCCTCCGGGATGCGGTCGCAGTTCCAATTACCTGTAGAAACAGTATTAGGAATTGAGTTAATTATGGTTTTGTGATTGGTTAATGTCTCGGAATTAACCCATCCCCCAAGGATGTTTAGTCGAGCCGCTGCGACCGCGGCCTCATATTTAACTTGAATTTGTATTGGGCGTATGTTTAGAATAGTATCAATTGCTTTGGTCGAAGTGGTAGACATCGCACCTGAAATGCCGAGACGAGACAACACGCCCGTTGCACTTTCTCGAGTGGTTTTATGTTACATTTTCGTCCCAAAGCTGTCACCATACAAGTGACGCATATGTGAGTATTGGTCGTACAATGCTGGTGAAAATCCAGTGGATCATCTTTGGTCGAAGTCCCCATGTAGGACCAATACATCTTCTGCAGGTTGCCCAAACCCTAACGGCTTTTGTGGCTCTGCTAGCTATTTGTGCCTTCCAGTTAAGTTTAGAATCCAGGATTACTCCAAGGTACTTGACCTGTAAGTGCTAGTATCTCTCCGTTTACCTGTGGAAGAGGATAGCTAGGTAGCTTCCTTTTCCTAGTAAAGAGACAGATTTCAGTTTTTTTGGGGTTTATATTTAATCCCCTAGGTGATGACCATTCAGCCGAGATATCCAAGGCTTCTTGGATTCGTCTAGAAGGGAGAAGAGGATGTGTCCCCGAGGCAAGGATGACGATGTCGTCTGCGTAGCAGACAGCATGTAAACCAGCCTCGGTTAGTCTTCTTAGGAGACTGTTTATTGTGACGACCCAGAGTAGCGGTGAGAGAATGCCACCCTGTGGGGTACCGCGAAACACCCTTCCCCTTAGGGTAATATTGCCCTGCTGACAAGTGATGGATCTGTTGCACAACATATGACGTACCCAGTGTAAAATAGCTGGGCCTACGTCAAAGGAGGCAAGGGACGAGATCAGTGTGTCAGTGTAAACGTTATTAAAAGCACCCTCAACATCTATGAAGTCTGCTAGAGTGAGTCCTTTTAGGTCCATAGACCTTTCAATTTTGTTAACTACCTCATGTAAGGCGGTTTCAACGGATCGTCCCTTTATGTATGCATGTTGCTTAAATTTCAGCTGCTCATAAGGGATTTTTTCCTTAACCATGGTGTCGCATATGCGTTCCATTGTTTTCAGTAGGAAGGACATTAGACTTATGGGTCTATATGCCTTAGGGGTTGAGTAGGTTTCTTTACCCGGCTTAGGTATGAAAACTACTCTTGATTCTTGCCATGTGAGGGGGGTATAGCTCTGATTAAGGCATGCCTCATAAAGCCTGGATAGATGGACGTCAAGGTGATCCACTGCCCGTTGTAGAAGGGCTGGTAAAACTCCATCTTGCCTGGGGCTGTATATGGCTGGAAGCTATGAATTGCCTTCCCCGCCATATCGGTGGTGATGGCTAAGTTATGGGAGTATTGAGAAGTTTCCCATAGCCTCGTCTCATCTGAGTTGACGAAACAGTTTGGGAAGTGCTCCTCGATTATAATCTTTAAAGAGTCCTCAGAGTTACCTGCTCTAACCCCCTGCCAGTCTATCAGGAGTTCCGGTTGGGAGTGGGTTTTCGAAAGGAATTTCTTAATTCTTGCGGTTTTTGTAACACAATCAACTTGTGCACAGAAGAGTCGCCATGACCCTCTTTTTGCGGAGCGCATATTCTTTTTGTATACACTGAGTTTTTGGTAGTAGAGATCCTAATGCTCTGTAGTATTTAATCTTTTAGCTTTATTGAAAAGTCTCCGAGTATACGTTCTTAGGTTTTTCAGAGCCCCTGTCATCCAGGGTTTTTCCTTGAAAGACTCTCGGGTGCGAAGAGGGCAAGCCTCTTCGAATGCTCGTATAAGGCTATTTGTTATGGTTTTGACCTCCCCGTCAATGTTATATATAGAACTTAAAGGGGGTGCGGGAGATACGTATAACGTATTCTTTAAAAGTCTTCTGAATAGAGCCCACTTAGTTTTCGATTTGTTGCGAAACATAGGTGGGGGTATGTTAGGAATAGATAGTTTAAAACCGACGTATCTATGATCCGAGAAGGAATGTCTGCTAGAGACATGCCAGTCTTGGACCATGTCAAATATGTTTTTGGAGCAAAGAGTTATGTCAAGTACTTCACTTCTGACTCTAGTGATGAAGGTGGCAGAGCAACCAACGTTTAGGGCCAGAAGATCATACGCATCAAATAGGGCATGTCCCCGAGCATTACAGTCGGAGCTTCCTCATGTTGTATGGTGAGAATTGGCATCTGTACAAATTATTAATTTCTTACCTTTTTCGGCAGCAAACCTTGTAATCCTCAGCAGTTCCTCGGAGGGTGGAGGTTCCGGGGAGTCATATTTATGATTACATTCATAATATTTATGAATACATTCATAATATTTATGAATAAATTCATAATATTGAAGATTTTTTTTTTCTGTGTACGGTCACTAAACAGAATGAACAATATTCATACTCACAATGAATATTTCGCAACGAATCGAATACATACTCTAATGAACAAGACTATAAACACAAAATGAATTATGAATTCAGAAAGTTTTGTTTTAATTTTTTCATTTTATTATTTTAAATGTAAATTCAATTAATATATACATTAAATATAATAGTATAACATAAATTTCGCAATTCATTTCACTTCATTTCGCTCTTACTTTTTACATTAGTCGCAGCTTTGTGCGAATTAATTAAATGTTATTTGTATCTGTACAAATTGTTGAAAAGCAGAGCGCAGACTTGCTCATAGCATCGGAAGGTACTGTGCGTCGACAGTTCTAGCTTTTTCTTCAAGTGTCGACATATAATTCCAGAGCCGCAAATTCGTTATTGCAAATAAAGTAAAGCATTATAAATGTAATTTAATATGAACTCTGTACACTTTCAATTCTTTTTTCGCTTTCAATTCCCAGTTTACTTTTCTATTTTTCGCAACGAACATGAAAAACTTTTACAGCAGTATTTAAATGAATATAATTCATTCTAGTATGAAAACAGATTGAACGCAGATTCTTACTGCACAGAAAAAAAAAATCTTCAATATGATGAATTTATTCATAAATATTATGAATTTTTTCACCAACTACCAGATTCATCATATTGATACCATCATTCATTAAATGATATATTAATGAATGTATTCATTATATATAAGAACAAAATATTCAATACAATGAATTTGAATTTTTCAATTTTTTTTTTTTATAAAATAATTCGAAAAAAAATTGTTGTAAAAATTTTATTTAAAAAATAACAGTAAATAAATTAAAAAAAATATATCCGAAAAAGAAATTTCGAACAAAAAAATTGTTCCAAAAAAAATTTTTTTTTCGAAAAAAATTTTTTTTTGAAAAAATAAATTGTTTGAAAAGAAAATGAACGAAAATAAAATTATTTTGATAGAAATTTGGTTTAATGCACAGAGTTTTTCAATATGAAGAACAAATATGTTGTATTTTATATTTTGGTTCATTAATATGATGAAACGTATTCTTCACATACAGTTCATCATATTGAAGAACACTTTTTCGACAGTTACCAGGTGTTCTTCATATTTATGATAGCATTCATAACATTGATGACGTTAGTCATTAATATTATGAATGGCTCTTCAATACAATGAATCATGGTTTGAAGAACGGATTTCATCAATATGATGTACATTTTTTTTCTGTGGGGAAATGAACTGATCATTAAATTCACAAACAAATTGGAAGACAATGTACATTGTCACAATTTATCTTGCATTAAAACGTATGAATTTGTCTCTATGAACAGGATTCGTTAATACTACGAACCAGTTTATTTTCTGTGCAGTTACGGGCGGAATATTTTGAGGCAATATTTGAAACCTTTACCGATATTATTTAAAAACAACTTAATTTTTATAACCGATACTTTTGACCCAAAACATTTTTATTTATTTTTCTATTTTAGTATTTTATTAAAATTATCATTAAAATTTTTACGTAATTCATCTGCAGGTCTTGAGTGGCAAAATATAATTGTTGTAGTGCAATATATCGAACCGGTATATATATTTCAAAAAAAAGGGTAACATGGATATAAATATCCCTTTCTTCAATATAATCGACACCAATATAAAGTATTGGAATACAGAATGACTCTTATTGCATATTTTTTCAAATTTGTATATTATATAAAATGTATTCAAATTTATGAAAAAGTACAATTTGGTTCATTTAGTACAATTTTTTTACGATAATATCGATATTTTCAAATATCATCCATGGTGCATATCGCTAGCGTAGCGAACATGCGAACATCCCTTTCTTCAATATAATCGACACCAATATAAAGTATTGGAATACAGAATGACTCTTATTGCATATTTTTTCAAATTTGTATATTATATAAAATGTATTCAAATTTATGAAAAAGTACAATTTGGTTCATTTAGTACAATTTTTTTACGATAATATCGATATTTTCAAATATCATCCATGGTGCATATCGCTAGCGTAGCGAACATGCATTAGATGGCGCCATATTTACAAAAGTCATTTTGCAGCTAAAGCGTCTATAATTCGTAGACTCTTTTTTGACAACATTTTAAGTGTATAAAACAGATATTTCTTCTAATAATATTGCACGCATGCAATAGTAAAATTGTAAGTGAAATGATAATGCACGGAGGGGAATGCAAAGTAGAATATGCACTAAGAAAACAAAGATGATTACCAGAAATATCACAGCCCTAAATATCAAGATATTTACAAATTATTCATATCGTCTTTGAGACAACCATCTCTCAAACATCTGACAAATACGATAAATATTGCTGGCAGCCATCATTCAAAGTTACGATTATTTATAGCAACCATCAAATAAACATTTTACAAATATGAAGATAGTTGCGGAATATTTGGAAAAGATACTCCATTCGAATTCGCGGAGTATTTTTTATTGAATTAAAATAGAATTAATCTAATGTATTTTTATTTATACTAGAACTAAAACAGTATCCTGTTTATACATCGCCACCGTCTTTATAAATCCTTTGAAGGTATAATACTACAACGATTTGAGACTTCTTCGCGGAAAAACCAAGTCCGACCGGCAATGCTGTCATCAAAATAAACTCTAAAAAAAAATATGTTCCATCACGTGTTGATAATTTCAATCCCAGGAAGTTTTATTTTCACTTTTACCATTAAAATGTAATATTTGAGTTGACATTTTTTTACACCATTGGATTTACTTAATTGTTGTGGATAAATCGAGCGTAAGAAAAAGAACGCCATTTTCCTTTTTTATAGTACTAAAATGTCAAATACCTCAAAAGTTTTGCTGCAAATGTCCAAGAACTCAGGATGTTTGCTATCAGTCCACTGTAAATATCTCAATTTTCATTGCTGTTGTGGCAAACATCTCGTATATGTGTCATATTTAAAATATATTCAAAGTTTTGTTCCAACTTTACTGAAACTTATCGGATGTTTGAATATTTGCTACAAGGCGTAAATTTAAAAGTATAGTTACAGCAAAACTTTCATAAACATCTTGTTTTCTTAGTGTGTATAAGATAAAGAAAAATTATAATATACAGAAAAAATAAAAGTAAAAAAATAAATTACAAAAAAAAAAATATTGTATTTTTTTAAGAACAGCAAAAAATAGTTAAAACAGCTAAAATAGTCTGCTCTAATACATGACATAAAATGTTTTGCAGAAACAGCAAATGTTGAAGTATATTGTATATGTTAGATTGTAGTTATTAATATTTATTTCGTTTTACTGATTTATTTATAAATTACAGCAACTTTCGTTTTTTTATAATAATTTTTCTGGTCATTTATACATTATTTTCACTTCGAATAAAATCTTTTTAGACAATAGGTAATGGGACCAAATTTGTTTTCAAGTGCATAAAAATAGTGTGTGTTCAAATTAGTTTGTGTTTGCAGTAAATATTAGAAATTATTATGGATTTCGCAAAGCACATTAAGCTACTGATAGGAGAGGCAGATTGACCCATATGGAAACGCAATATTCATGCTAGACTACCATGAAGGCACCGTGGACGTAATTGACACATCAGAAATCAGATTTTAAAAATCCGCTATATATGGTTATTTTGCGTTAGCCAAAAGTCGCTAGATTGAAATTTACAAATTAAATTACCTACTTTTATTGATTTATAAATCAACTAAACATAGTTTATAACTATAATATAATAATAATAGTTTGGCGCTACAGTCCTGTATAGAACTTCGGCCGAGCTCTCTCACCATTTTGAGCTGTGCGTGTTATATTTGTACTCAAAGTGGTAAGCATTACTAGCAACTAACTAGTAAGCATTAATTAAAAAAAGTAAGCGAATAATATTTAATAACAATTTAAGCTTTGTATGCAATGAGGGTGTTATCTAAAAGAGAAAGTTTTGAGATATTTGCGTTTAAAGTTTTTGAATACTCGTATCTCAAGAATAATAGAAACAAAGATTGCACAGAACGTTGCTCAAAACTTGAATCTTCTGCGCATGTACGTAGAAGTTTTTTGACAATTGTTATTTTTTTATTGTGTCAGAATGTTGTTGGAAAGAAAACAACAAATGTGTTATTATTTTATAAATAATTGTGTTAAATGTGGAAAAACTGGAGGTAATCGGCCACCACAAAGAAAAAAATAAGAAATCTTTCGAAATACGCTAAAAACATAATAAAATAACAGCTTTTGAGTCGTTCCGATCCCTCAGGATAACGAAAATATATTTTCGTGCCGAAATGTTTTGATGAACGATAGTTGATGCAACCACTTAGGAAACTACTGCAGGCCTGCTGCCCATCAATGTTTTTGGGCTGCCCATCAATGTTTTGCGAGACGTTAGCCAACTAGTCGAGTTGTAGTTGGTGTTAGTGCAGTTAAAGACAGCGCATCTCATTATTAAACAATTTATTAAAATTTTCAACACAAAAACAACAATCAAAACAACAGTAAAATAATTTTTGAAATGTCTAAATTTCAAATTTTAATTTCCGTTACCTGACATTCGGAACTTTTTGACATCAGCATTATAGGGTGTACATGCACAATGCGTCTCGTATCTCATAAAGTAATGAACCAATATTATTGATTAAAATTTTCAATTAAAATATGAACCTTGTTTTTTATGCACTTTTTATATTTGTTTTAAATCTTCTATTAATATATAAAATAATATAAAAAATATAATAAAAAAATAATTGAAACTAAAAACGGAACCATTACTTTTTTTTCAATTAATTACATGAACATTAATGTATTACAGTTGAAGATAGTACTTACGAACACTCAATGGAACTTTTTTGGATGAAAATGTTTCAAATGTTCCTATGCCCATTGGAACAGGTGGATCAAAAAAAGTTCCAATGACGCACCTGAATGTGAAGCTATGCCCATTGGAACAGTTGCATCCAAAAAACAATGACGCACCTGTCAATCTACACATATTTCAATACAGTGTAATTAATTGATAATGTCTTGGTAATGGATTACTATTCATGTAATTAAAGTTTAAAAAATGCAGTTATTACTTTTTATTCCTCAATTACATATAATTTCTATTACATATTTCAAATTACACTTTTCAAAATGTAATTTTAATTGGAAAAATTCAATTACAATTATAAGCAATTGTAATTAAAAAAATTCAATTACAATTACAAATAATTGCAATTGACAAAAGTTCAATTACAATTAAATATAATTGTAATTGCACGTGTGATTAATTACAAAATGTAATTGATACTGCCCAACTCTGATATAGTAATATATTACGGTCAAAATGGCTCAAAACTAAAAGGACTCTTTAAAAAAATTAATAATATAAAATAAATATTATTTTTATATAGCCCTTATTGCATAAAACGAAAAAAAAAACTATGCTTTCGATCTGGAATTTCACAGGGCAATTGTAGACATTGCTGTGATCATTCGGTGCAAATATTGTAAAGGGGCGTTGTCATACCTAACGCCCTTATTGCAGCCAATGCTTGATTTCATAAATTAATATTTTAAAAATCATGTTATAAATTATATGAAACCAAAGTCAAAATTTCCATCTATTGTTTATGGAGGAGCTTCCAAGTCAATAATATTTGTATTCTTATTTAGAACATCAATTAGTTCCATCGAAAATTCGTGCGATTTAGATGCTGGATAGAGAGCTAAGACGACGACGTAAAAGCTGTCAAAGGATACCTTGTACACGCACAAAAAAACATGATTACCACATCATGTCATGTTACTTTATTAAAAAAAAACACGAATATTTAATAGAAAAAAGACTTTATTATAGATTATTTAATGATAAATTGATACACTCTGCTCCGTCGCTTCATTATCTTAGTTTGCAAGAATGAAAATGGCGTTGCGAAGACGCTGACGTTCGCTTATGTAGAAAAAAATGGAATATTTGCACAATATTTTATGTGACGATGCACAATATTTTATTGTTCAGCGTGTATTGCGTCTTTCTCCGATCTAATTCTGTTCAGAATCTAAAACCGAAGTTTTTTCTTAACTTATCACTATTTGTATCACATTTTCATTTAATTAAATTAAACTAATATTCACTAATATTCAGCGAGCAGTAGCGCTGACTCCTCACGGTGAAATATATTTTAATACTGAATCTAACAAACCTGTCAACACCTGTCAAACAGCAAGCATACTATTATTATATCAATCATTCTTCAATTGACACAATAATGAACATGATTCTGGCAATCATGCATACTCGAATTACACTTTTGTGACAATTATTACATATTCTAATCATATAAATTGATCATAATATGATAAATTATAATTATTTAATGAAAAAAACAATAATTTAAAAAATAATAGGTGAGATTACGACAATTAGGAATCATAATAACAATCATAATATTATTACTACAATCATAGTTTTTTTGACACAATCATGCTTCAATCATGTTTTTTCTCTGCGTATGATATTATGGTAGGATAATATCAAAGAAAAAGACGACTTTAATCAACAGAAAATTACCAAGAAGAGCAGAACATGATAGAAATCGATTGCAGTGACGATAAGTTCGAAACAGGCGAAGATACCGAAACCTCGGCAGAAGAGGTTGTCTGCCGAAGATCTTATTAACGAAGAAGACACCCCAAAATATTATCAAGACATACTGAACAGAAAGCAGCATACAGAGTGGAAATGAGCTATGGATACACGCACAGAACCACAACCATGTTTTGGCGGCATCATTCAATGATTGGTATTGTTATTGCTGTCATCATGTTCCATATTCTACCATGATTGAAGCAATCATGTTCCTCTCAGAGCTCTTTCTCTCTCTGTTTGTGTACTTTCTGTATTTTCCTCATTTCGTTCTGGAGCCTCATTTACTAATTTTCGGCTCTGCATTGGAATAGAACATTTAAAAATAATAAAAGCAGCGACAACGCGTTGATCGTTCTAGAAATAATTGGAATGAATGGCGTTCATTGTTATTCGCAGCATTTAATTCGTTCGGGCTTTAAAACCAAAGTTTTTTAATTCAATTGTTACATGTTAGCAAACACGCGATCCTAAAATTCTTATCTTATTTATATTTTTTACACTAGCACTATATTTATTAAAATAAAAAATACCGACGACACGCTGACCTTTCTTGACGAAGTCTACTATAACACTTAATCTGCAAAAATGACTCTCTACACAGTAGAGAACTTTTCACAAAGTTTTAATCATAGTATGGTTATATCAATCATTCATTGAGGCAACATGATTTCTGGAACCATTGCATGATTGTAGCAATCAATACTATTATTCTGGCAGTCATTCATATTTAAAAAACATTTTTGCTACAATCATTAGCTATCCAATCATTGAATTTAATCATTCAATGATCCTAGAAATTATTAATTGAATAACAAAATCATGTTAAACCAGTTGGGAAGATTAAATCACACGGGAAATTTTAAAGTAGGTGTTATTATGATAGTTAGGATTATCAAAATTAAAGTCGGTCTAAGCCACGTGGTGGTTACCTTGACGTGGTGTGGGGGCTTAAGTTACAATGACTCAATAAGGCTAAGCTGACGGAAACTTTTTTTTTTTAAGTTTCTGGTAGGGTCACCCTTGTCAGACAGGCTTGTGATGAGTAATGAACTAAATACTAGACTTTTTTATTGGTGGGGTGGCAGACTCTAAAGAAACCCTACATCACCGCGATGGGTCAACATAAAGATATAACTACTCCAGGTGGTACCCACAAAAGTGGCAATCCACCCGCTTCGGCGGCTGAGGCAAGGATTCTGGAGGCCTCAATCCACGCATCCAACCCTGGTACGATGAACCTTTCTACTCCTGTAGCAGGGGGTTCATCGTGCCCCTCCATCTCCCAGCAGTAAAGGCAACGCACGAGGTACCAGACTCCTTGACTTCATCATGACCTCCAATCTGAACATTCACAACACTGGTAATAAACCCACGTTTGTGACTGCTAGAAGACAGGAAGTTATTGACCTTACTTTGTCTAACTGTAGACTGATCGAGTCAATCTTTAACTGGAAGGTTCTTAAAGAGGATTCTTTATCGGACCACAGGTATATCGAGTTTCATACTGACCGAAAGGTGCTGCCCTCTATGACGGTAAGAAACCCTAGAAAAACGAACTGGGCACGCTTCAGACATGAACTTGAGAATTCCCTCAATATTCCTGTCAGAATTCGTACCAAAGAATGTATTGAGACGTCCGTTCAAGTTATGAACGATTTCATAAATTTTAGTTTTGTACGAACATGTCCGGTACGAAAAACGTTATCTAGACCTCCCGTTCCTTGGTGGAACGCTTGTCTTGAAACCTTGCGCAAGGATTCCAGAAAGCTTCTAAATAGGGCCCTAAGGAGCAATTTAGACTCTGACTGGTTTCTTTATCGAGCTAAGCAGAAAGAGTATAAGAAACGAATTCGTAAATCGAAAAGTGTTTCTTATAAAAACTTCTGCAGTAGCATCGAATCCTGCAGGTTGGTCAAGTTTCTTAAAAGAGACCGAACTGCTCGACTGGACTCACTGCGGAGACCTGATGGCTCGTATACTGAGTCTAAGACAGAGGCACTCAGTGTCCTAGTTGAGACTCACTTTCCGGGAAATCAAATCCACTTAGGGCCACATTGTAATCCCAGCCCCAGTGGGGCTGATATGTGTCAAAACATGACTGGCAGATTGTCAGATTGGTTGTGTACGATGAAGCTATCCAATACGCAGTGGCCTCTTTTGATGGCTTCAAGTCACCTGGACCGGATGGCATCTACCCAATCATGCTACAGGAAGGTATAACACAATTGCTACCATATCTAAAGAAGATCTTTAGAGCAAGTCTCGCATGGGCATACATTCCGACATCCTGGCGTTTAGTTAAAGTAGCCTTCATTCCTAAAGTTGGAAGAGAAGACTATTCCATAGCCAAAAGCTTCAGACCCATTAGTATGATGTCCTTCATACTAAAGTGTCTAAAAAGACAAGTTGAGTTGAACATCAGAAAAACATCGTTGTCATGGGTACCATTGCACTTGACACTCCATTAGACACCTGTCTACTGGAGATGCCCTCTGATGCAATGATAACAGAAATATTACCGAGACGAAATATCATCAAGACAACATGCCTACCAACGTGGAAAAAAACAGCATTGCAACATCTGGTTGGCAGGATCGAGCATGCTTTTCAGAGGAAGATGTACGTGATGGACATATTTGTTGACATCGAGGGTGCTTTTGATAATGAGAATTTTGATGGAATGTATGACGCAGCTAGAAGGCATGGAATAGATGAAACATTGGTCAAATGGCTAAAGTCAATGCTAATGTTTAGGACCATCACTTCTGAGGCGGAGTGCGGTCAGTATATTATGGTAGGGGTGAATAGAGGTTGTCCTCAAGAAGGCCTTCTATCCCCCCTGCTCTGGTGTATGCTGGTTGACCTTCTGGTCAACGATCTCGATGGACCAGGACCAGTTCCCAGGCCTATGCAGATGATGCTGCCATTCTTGCCTCAGGCTTTTCCCTCAATGAGGTCTGTGTTAAAACGCATTGAACCGAATTGACAGCTGGTGTACTGCAAACGGAATTTCCGTCAACCCTCACAAAACAGGGATTGTTCTCTTCACCAGGAAAAGAATAATGACAGGATTATCTCTACCAGTACTTAAGGGTGTCAAGATTCCTCTGTCTAACGAAGTAAAATATCTGGGCTTAACTCTAGATAGTAAACTACTTTGGACAAAACATGTTCAAAATAAAATTTCGCGAGCATTGAATGCCTTCTGGCAATGCAGTGGAATTTTTGGGAAGACATGGGGATTATCGACGAGCAAAACCTTATGAATTTACACGGCAATGATAAAACCGATGATATCATGTGCATCGGTAGTCTGGTGGAACAAACTGTCGCGAAAGTGCGTGACAACTAGTCTTGCCAAGATTCAGACCGCATTTTCACAGACGGATCCAGAACCGATCAGGGATCTGGTGCTGGAGTGTTTGTGGAACCGGATGACCGCATATTTCACTTCGCCTTAGGCGACAATGCCTCGGTATTTCAAGCCGAAGTCTATGCTATACTTATGGCTATGGACTACATTGCGGATAATAGATGGCAGAACAGGGCTATATCAGTTTGCAGCGATAGTCAGGCTGCTCTTATGGCTTTGAACAACACGGTCATCACATCCAAAATTGTACGTCAATGCAGATCACGTCTCAATAGTGTGGGTAAATACAATACACTGAAACTGATTTGGGTGCCGGGCCATAAAGGAGTTTCGGGCAATGAAATATCTGACGAACTAGCACGTGCTGGATCTGAGGATAATCCATTTGGACCAGAAGCTGTGTTTCGGGCAATGAAATATCTGACGAACTAACACATGCTGGATCTGAGGATAATCCATTTGGACCAGAAGCTGTGCTTGGACTACCTGCATCTACGGAAAAATTCGTCATCAGCTCTTGGGTCGCCTCTGCACATAAGAACAGATGGCTCAATGAGACGAAATGCAGATTCTCCAAGCTCATGACACCGACGATAACCAAAAGATCGTCCTCGTTTCTACTTTCCTTAAGTAGAAAGGAGTGCAGAAAACTGACGGGATTTCTAACGGGACACAACGCATGTGAAAAACACATGAACGCAATCGGCCTGGCCGAAAGCGCCATATGTTCTGCCTGCTACGAAGAAACTGGCACCACAGAGCAATATCTCTGTGACTGTCCAGCATTTTCCAGAATTAGAAGGCAGATCTTTGGCACAGGCGTGATGAGAGACGATCAGCTTCACTCTTTATCACACAATAGCCTTCTTAGATTCAATAATGAATCTAAGAAGTATCATTAAAATCCAGGGAACTGGGTCACAGCACAATGGATATAACCCTATCTGAGTGCTGTGGCTCTATTTTTATCCCACATTATAATAAAAAAAAGCCAACTATAAATACCCTACACATATGTGTGGTTACCATTCAAAGTGGTATATAGGTCACCAGGGTATACGGACACTGAAAATATCTACAAACTTTCAATCGCTGAAGAATTTTCATTCATTTGATACCTATATTTACAAATGGGTAGGTGTACCGAATTCCGATTTTATTTTTTGGAACTACAAGTCGTTTCGGCGGAAAACATTATTTTCATATAGTTGTGCATAATGTCAATATATATTTGACCAAACAAGTTTATCTAAGCACGTATAAATTAAAATTGATCTCTAGATGTAAATTTTATATGAGGTATTTGAATATAAATGGTTAGATCACATGTCACAATAGATCGATCTCGCTAATTTTTTCGCACATCTAAATTCATCTAACTTTTCAATTTTTTAATTAGTAGGGAATTCAACAGACAGACAGAAAGCCGGACGGACATCGCTAAATCGACTCAGGGTCATGCTGATCAAGAATATATATACTTATCTATACCGGAGATGCTCCCTTCTGGGTGTTACAAACAACGTACTAAACTGAATATACCCTTTCACTCCTAGTGTAGGGTAAAAAATTGGGAATGATGGTTGCAATTATTTACGATATCAGCAATCATTGTTTTGTTGCAACAATCATGCTACAATCATGTGACTCCCCCCCTAGCTCAGCCAGTAGGACTTATTCGGAAATATTGTAAAAATTCGAAAAGTTGTATATATTCGGCATTATCACAATTTTTTAAGTAGCAATAAATCAAAAAATGATAAAAAAAATCGTAATATTTTAAATATTTAACACGAATAGTTTATCGAATTAATGTATTAAATCCGACTCGGATAAATTCGAAAATATTTGAAATCAGTCGGAAATTTTCGAAAAATAAAAACATAGAAATTGTCATGTATTTTTATATAGTATAAAATGGCCAATATATAAGGTCCGAGTTGGTTATATTTAGAAAATTTCACAAATTTTTAAATACAAAATTAAAAAATCCGATTCGGACAAATTCAATAATAATTGGATGCATTCGGAA
The DNA here is from genome assembly GCA_951804985.1 of Dryomyza anilis. Lineage (NCBI taxonomy): Eukaryota > Metazoa > Arthropoda > Insecta > Diptera > Dryomyzidae > Dryomyza > Dryomyza anilis. Next base: position 29,963,660 of record OX638130.1, on the reverse strand, counting down.
TTTTTCAAAAAGCAGTATGTAAATGTTTATTAACCTATATTTATTTTTAGATAGCCATACAATTACAAAATAAATATAAACCGATTCGAACATATTGGAATAATATAACTAATTTTTTATATTTATTTTTAAAAATATCCAAATGAAAATATTTGGAAGCAGTCGGAAAATTTACAAAATTCGTTTTGAAAACTGACATATATTCTTATATAGCATAAAATTGTCTAGTAAATATAATTGAGAAGACAATATTAGAAAAACGGTAGAAATATTTGGAAAAAAAGGAAATTTACGTAGAAATATCTTTTTCTTAAAAATAAGATTTTTACTTATGCTATTTAAAGTTTGGTAGGAGATGTATTATGTTAAGTATTATTTCATAATTATTTAGCTGTTATTTCTATTTTTTTTTTTCATTTTTTTTTAATATATTTTGTGAATCTTTCATAAGGAGGGTCAATTAAAGGAGTGCAGGGTCAATTAAAAATACGAGTATACATTTTTCAAAAAAAAAAACAAACATTTTAATGAATCAATACTGTTCAAAAAATTTAAACATTAAAACAAATAATGTCCAATGAATTTTTTCCAAAAAATTTGCCTGCGGCGCTACTATTATTATTACAAAAATAGGTCACATGGGTAAGTTCCTTCATATGGGATGGACTTTTTAAGTCGGTGGGGCCCGACTATGGAATACCCTACACTTTGGTGAGGATATTAATATGGGACATTTAATTGTATACCTACCTTTTAAAGTTCATAGTTATGTTGAACATTCTTACACTCACAATATTATTTATATATCAGACATTTTCGACGTATATCCTAATAATTTAAAAAATTGATATGAAAGTAAAAAAAAAAATTATCAAAAAAATTTAAAAATAAATGTGGGCGGATCACGCCTACTTTTAAAACATATGTGGAGATTTAAGGATAATATTTCATAAATTTGTTTTCATAATTTGCGAATAAAATGAACACTATCGAAAGCGAATATTTCTAGGAACACATATTTCTAGGTGAATTCTAACAATACATTTTAAATTTTATAAGTATATCTTCTTATTCTTTTCCAGTTATTGGTTCCTAAAATTTTATATATAAGTGACTTGTATGGCAGGTGGGCGTTGACCGATTTAGCTCATTTCCGTTGACATAACTAACTTTTGGCTAAAAAGTATTGAAACGAAATTTCATCGCGTTCTAAGCAGTATTTCTCAAGTTATCGTATATACGGACAGCAAGACAGACGGACGGACAGACAGACGGATATAGCTAAACGGACTCGGGTTGTGATGTTTATCAAGAATATATATACGCTTCCATACCGGCCATGCCTCCCAAGGGGCGTTACAATATCTGCACAAAGTTAATATACCCTGTACCTCACAGGTGTAAGGTATAAATACTCAAAAAAAACATAACTTTTGATTACAAAAAATTAAACAAAAAAACAGTGTCATATTGCAATATAAAATACTCAAACAATTGGTTGACTATTATATACAAAAATAGACCTTATTTATAATTGTAAGACATAAAAAATACAAAAATATTTTTCAGAGTTCTGGAAATTATCTGGTCAATAAAATCTTCGTGACCATCTTTACATGTATGTAAACTATTTTAAGTTTTTTAAAATTTAATTTTGCCACTCCCATATTCCAAAAAATTATGCTAATAAAAAGTTTTAAAGGATACAGGATATTTTTAAAGGTATTTTTGTAATTGTTAGTCCTACTTTTGCCAAGACATGACAATTTTTTTCCACGCCCACTTTGATATAATCCAAAATCCGATTGGATATCGTGTGATTACAATTTTGATTCATATATACACAGGGAAAATTTATGTTTTGTATCAAACATATATTACAAGTTAATTATATACATGAATGTGCAGGATTTTGTGAATCTTTCATAAGGTTTTTTTTTTGGAAATTTTGAGGGTCCATAAAAAAAACGAGTGGATATGCTCAGAAAATTTACTATTAAAACAGATAATGTACAATGAAAATTTTCCAAAAAATTTGACTGCGGCGCTCCTATTATTGTTATAACTACAATAATATAAAAATACACTAATAATAAAAAATAACTTTAGATTACAAATAATTAAAAAAAAAATGGGGCGATTTTTTTTTAATAAAAAAATTACTGCGGCGATTCTAACAGTGCAATATAAAATTCTAAAAAAATTGGCTGACTATTATATACAAAAATAAACCTTTAACCCTTAAATGCCCACTGGTTCCGCCAGGATCCAACAGATGAAAATCCAAACTTTGTTCAACGAATTTTATTTAATCTTCCCGCTTCGACTTTTAAAAAGTTTATTGATCCAAGCGCCATCATTTGCACCGATTTTCGTTTAAAACAAACTTCATTTACCGGCTGTATGTCCAGTAAGGGCAATTAACCTCAAGAAAATTAACTTTTGTAAAATTGAGTACTTTCAAAAAAATATTATTGTGATGAATTTGTCGAAATCGAAGCTGAAAAATTGTCGTGATCGCTGTAGTATCAAGAAGCTATTGTAAGTGTTTGAAATAAATTTAATTTTTTATTTTAGTGGATTTTTTCGAATTTTTGGTTGGTTCTTTGCGGAACCATCAGACACCGAGAGTTCAAAATTAAGCATATGTGAAATTCTATAGAAATGTTTTTTTTTAAGTTTGTTGCTTACAAACTACAGAATTCCTGATTTTCGAACAGAATAAGTGATTTGAAATAAATGGTGTGAATATGACATCAACAATTACCGGAGTGAATCCATAAAAAAAGAACTGTTTCATCAAAACAAACCACAATTATTCATACTTTTATGCTTTTATTTACATTATCCACGATTTTCCGCAAGGAAACAACGAGGAATTTTAGATCTGGTTCATGTAAGTAACACCTATGCGCAAAGTCGTAGAACAAACGTTGTCCAGAATCGCGAGTTCTATTTTAAGGGTTTATTTATGTAAGGGATTATAAGTTTTTTAAAAGTTTATCTTGGCACTCTCTATTCCAAAAAATTAAGTTAAAAATTTTATTTTTTTATTTTTAAAGGGTACCACGTGTCGTTGAGGTCACTTTTTATATTTTTGTAACTTTTTTTTCGCCCACTTTTATATAATCCAAAATCCGGTTGGATATCGTGTGATTACAATTTTGATTCATGTATACACAGGGAAAAAATTTGTTTTGCAGTTACATACATGAATTTACAAGATTTTTCTTTAAGAATTCATAAGATTTAAAAATTTAATAAAAAAAAAATCTATTCGGAAATTTTATGTGTCACACCCCCCTAAGATTCTTCTTAGGACCGGTCCTGCATACTGTTCATTTTCATTCCAATAATTACTACAGTGATTGGTATTTGCCTCTTATTGCGAATATTCACAACATAGATATGAAAATCGCAATCACTGCTACTGGATTAATTTAGTAAAAGGTGTTACCGTTACTTTTGAGTTACGGTGAAAAAATAACTGTTACCATAATATCGGCACATGCCCCTGCAAGAACACTACCTGTCATATGAGCAGTAATATTACAAGTATCAAAACTGAAAGTTTCAGTAAAAGTTTCTATAACATTGTTAAGAGCGTCGGGATAAAATTGACCGAAACTTTTGTGTGCGTGTGAATTTTTATCTCTTTCTCACTCATCTGAAATGAGATACAATTGAATATATGTTTATCACTGTTCTTTTGGTAATAAGTGACGATTAAATTACTTGTAAATTTACGAAATATTTTACGTAACATAAACTGTTTTAATTTTGAGGTTAGGGACGGTTAAATTAATAGTAAACTAACCAAAATTGGACCAAATAAAACCAAAAAATTCAAAATTCTATAGTTTTCATTTTTATTGCGTTGAATATAATGCGCATTACATTCAACATGTTTGCATTACAAAATTGTCTATTAAAAAGACTTTTGTTTTCTGTTGTTTTGCCTCCTTCCATGCATTTGTTTAATGCAGATGCCTCTTCCTTACTTACTTACTTAAATGGCCCTTACAACCGTGGGTCGGTTTTGGCCGCTGAGATGAAGCCGCGCCAGTCGGATCTGCTTTGCGCGCGCTGACGCCAGTTAGAAATACCAAGCGTTGCCAGGTTGTCCTCAACTTGGTCTTTCCAACGCAGATTTGGACGCCCTCTTCTACGCTGTCCACCTTCGAGTTTCGATTCAAGCACCTTCTTGGCTGGAGTGTTTTCATCCATTCGTTCGACATGACCTAGCCAGCGAAGCCGCTGGATCTTGATGCGCTTGACTATGTCAATGTCGTCGAATAACTCATATAGCTCGTGGTTCATCCTGATTCGATACTCGTTAGCAAAGCAGATAGGGCCAAAGATTTTACGGAGAATCTTTCTCTCGAACGCTCCCAGTACTCTCTCATCGGTGGTGGCCAGCGTCCATATTTCTGCACCATAAAGTAGGACGGGCATGATGAGTGACTTGTAGAGCGTTATTTTTGTCCGGCGAGAGAGGGCTATGCTTCTCAATTGCCTACTGAGCCCAAAGTAGCACCTGTTGGCAAGAGTTATTCTCCGTTTGATCTCCAGGCTGACGTCGTTGTTGCTGTTTACGCTGGATCCCAGATAGACGAAGTCCTTCACAATGTCGAACTTGTGGGTGTCAAAATCAGCTTTTTGTCCAAGACGCACGGACTCTTTTTTGCTTGTTGACACAAGGAACTTCGTCTTGTCCTCGTTCACCGCTAGACCCATTCGACGCGACTCTTTCTCGAATCTGGAGAATGCTGCGCTGACTGCTCGTGTGCTCCTGCCAATGATATCAATATCGTCGGCATATGCGAGCAGCATGACACTTTTGTTGAGGATAGTGCCGCTTTGACGGAGTTCGGCAGCTCGAACTATTTTCTCCATCAATAAGTTAAAAAAGTCGCACGATAGGGAGTCACCCTGTCTGAAACCTCGTTCGGTATGAAATGGCTCGGAGAGGTCTTTTCCTATTCTCACTGAGCAACGTGTGTTGCTCAGGGTCATCCTGCAAAGCCTTATAAGTTTCGCAGGTATACCGAACTCAGACATTGCGGCGTATAATCGTTCCCTTATCGGAGTGTCGAAGGCGGCTTTATAGTCGACTAATAGGTGGTAGGTGTCGATCTGTTTTTCTAGGGTCTTTTCCTGGATTAGGCGCAATGTGAAAATCTGGTCTATGGTGGACTTTCCAGGTCTGAAGCCGCACTGATAAGGTCCAATCAGTCGGTTGACGATGGGCTTCAGTCTTTCACATAATACGCTCGATAGAACCTTGTATGCGATATTGAGTAGGCTGATCCCACGGTAGTTGGCGCAGATAGTGGGATCCCCTTTCTTAAGGATTGGGCAGAGTACACTGAGGTTCCAGTCACTTGGCATGCTTTCATCCGACCATATTCTGCTTACTAGCTCGTGCATGCTCTCTATTAGCTCTTCGCCTCCGGTCTTAAACAATTCAGCAGGCAGGCCATCAGCACCTGCGGCTTTGTTGTTTTTCAGCCGAGCAATGGCTGTTCTGACCTCGTCATGGTCGGGTGGCGGAATCTCAACGTCGTCATCAAGTACTGGGGTTGCCGGGTTTGCTTCTCTATCGGTGGAATTGAGGTCATCATCACCGGTCAGCAGTTTAGAGAAGTGATCCCTCCATATTTTCAGTGTGCTCTGGATATCTGTCACTAGATTTCCGTTCTCATCTTTACAGGAAGAGGCTCCGGATTTCGAACCTCCGGCTAGGCGTCTTATTTTCTCGAAGAATTTTCGAGCCTCATTCCTGTCCCCATGCATCTCAATCTCCTCACACTCACGTCTTTCTGCCTCGCTTTTTTTACGCCTGAAAAGACGTCTCTCTTCCCTCCTCTTCTCTTTGTATCGCTCCTTCGCAGCTCGCGTAGCTACTGACTGCAGGGTGGATTTGTACGCAGCGTCTTTCTCTGCAGTGGCCGCGCGACACTCTTGGTCATACCACTGATTCCTCAGGGGGCGTTGGAATCCAAGCACCTCTTCGGCAGCCGTACGCATAGAGCAGGAGATATGATTCCACTGCGCGCTTATATCATCGAGAGGAGGAGTGCTTTGTCTAAGCAGGTGTGAGAGTCGAGTGGAAAAGGCTTGCGTTGTCTGTTGTGATTGCAGCTTTCCGACGTCTAGTTTTCTCTGCGTTTGGTTCCGTACGTTCTTCGCAGCGCTTAAGCGTGTGCGGACCTTGGCTGCTACAAGGTAATGATCCGAGTCCATATTGGCACCTCGGATAGTGCGTACGTCCATCACGCTTGAAGAGTGCCTTCCGTCAATCACAACGTGATCAATTTGATTTCGAGTTTTTTGATCGGGCGACAACCATGTGGCCTTGTGGATATCGAAATGTTCGAATCTAGTGCTACTAACTACCATGTTTCGTGCTGCGGCGAAGTCGATTAGCCTCGTTCCGTTATCGGAAGTGTTGGCATGGAGGCTAAATTTTCCGATTGTGGGACAATAGATGGCTTCTCTGCCCACCTTGGCGTTAAAATCGCCTAGCACGATTTTGATATCGTGGCGGGGGCAGCGCTCGTATGCGTTGTCTAGGCGCTCGTAGAAGTGCTCTTTGGTCTCGTCATCTTTCTCGTTCGTCGGAGCGTGTGCACAAATTAGGCTGATATGGAAATATTTAGCCTTGATGCGGATTGTTGCCATCCTTTCGTCCACGGGTGTGAACCTAGAGACAAGGTGGCGGAGTCTCTTGCCGACCACAAATCCACATCCAAATTCGTGTCTCTCCGCATGGCAGCTGTAGTAGATATCACAGGACGCTTGTTTCGAACAGCCCTGTCCCGTCCATCGCATCTCCTGGATAGCGGTGATGTCAGCCTTATATTTTTCGAGGACATCTGCCAGCTGGATAGAGGCACCTTCCCTATAAAGGGTCCGGACATTCCAGGTGCATATCCGTAAATCATGGTCCTTAAAACGTTTGCGTGGGTCGTCATCGTTGTAATCGGTCGTTATCCGAGGCTTCTTTTTTGTTTTCATTGGGCGCATAGGTTTTTTCCGTGGTGGGACCCAAACCCAACGCACGAACCCTCACTCTGAGGGAGATGCTCGCCACTCACTTTAGCCGACTTCTACACCGGGTGGTGTAGAGCGCCGTTTCCAGGGACTTCCACGAGGAGGACTTCCACCGAAGTGGAGGTGTCACCATTTGACAATTTGTCAATTCTGGTGACCAGTGAGTTGACTTGAGACGACACCGACAAGGATTGCGCTGGCTTCGCCATGTTGAAGCACTCAGACACGTTGCCTTGTGATAATCGCCCCCATAGTCCCCTGCCTATGCCTCTTCCACTTTGATGATATCTATAATATAAATAGATAAATAATACAAATACTCTTTTCAATAAACTTTCTTTTAGTGTTTATCAATTGTTTATAATTTAAGTAACATCTTTTTTCAACTCCTGCTGTAGCGGCTACTGTTGCAAACGTAATAAATAACCTACAAATAAAAAATTGTGGCAAACCGACGCGCAAAAAATATTAGTTTTCATTACTAGTAAAATTACGGGTCATATATCTATCATTGATCCTGCAGGGATGTATTTCAAATTATTTATGTATGAGTGAGAAAATATAATATTGTCTTTGTGTTGGAGTTTCGGTAAGGCATGTCTTGCTGGAGCCTAGTCACAATTGACCGATCATGTCAATTTTCTTGTTCAGAAAAAAATGTCCAATTAAGTACTTAATGGTAGGGTCATTGATGTTATGGATCATGTATTAATAATGAATTCAAAAGTTTTCTAATTAATTTGAAAGAATTACAAAAATTCAGTACCATTAATATAAATATTTTAATATTATTATTTTTATGGTTTCCTCTTATAATAATAATAAACGTGTCATAAATTATATAAACACGAATAAAAACATGCTCGTTTTGTACGTCATTCTGCGTGTTTGTTCAAAATGGTCGCATGAATTTTTTGTGATAATACACATTAAGTAAGGACTCAATGTAAATTCAATACATTTAACTTTTTATTAGATAAAATAAATAATACCACAAACTTCAATTAACGGACTCAAAAATAAATGCAGACTCAAGTATTACAATCGATTATTGGAAACTGAATCGAACATTAAATGTGTTATAACCAGGGCTCGGATTTTAATGACATGTCATTTTTTTTAATGCATTTGTCATTTTCGACATTTGTCAGAATTTCGTAGATTTTTCTTGATATTAAGCAATCCAGAGGCCCGATTCTGTAACTTATTAACGACAAATATCGATATCGCTAACTAACGAGAATTGTAGCATGCAGAAGCGATCGTCATGAAAAAAATTTAAATTTTAACGTTATTTGTCGACGATATCGATTTTTGTCGTTAATAAGTTACAGAATCGCCCTACTATAGGGCGATGTGCAAATACAAAAACGCTTACTCCATTATTTTTCTCCGACGTTTGTATTTAATTTATGTTCAAATTATATATATATATATATATATATATATATATATATATATATATATATATATATATATATCAGCAAGCATTTATTTTAAGAGTATTTTTTTTTTATATAGAAAACTTATTTATGTAAATTTTCTATATGTATATTTGATGCGTAATGTCACGCATACAATTTCAAAAAATATATCTATAAATTCCAGTTCCCTGATAAATAAAAACAGTATGAAGACACATTTAATATTTTATTTCATCATAATTAAACAAAACCAGTTGGGAAGGCTAGATCACATGGGAAATTTTAAAGTAGGTGTAATTATGATAGTTAGGATTATCAAAATTATAGTCGGTCTAAGCCGATTTACAAATGGGTAGGTGTACCGAATTTCGATTTTTTTTTTTGTGAACCACAAGTCTTTTCGCCGGAAAACATTATTATCATGTATTTGAGCATGATATCAATATATATTTGACCAAAAAAGTTTACCTAAGCACGTATACATAAAAATTGATCTTTATATGTACATTTTATATGAGGTATTTGAACATAAGTGGTCGGATCATAGGTCACAATGGATTCGAATCTCGCACATACAGCGTAGGTATATTAGTAATCTAAGTTATAAGTTTCATTTATCTAGCTCTTCAATTTTAAAAGTAGTAGGGATTTCAACAGACAGACAGACAGACCTTCTGGGTGTTACAAACGGCGTACCAAACTGAATATACCCTTTCACTCTTAGTGTAGGGTATAATAATAAACTATTTATAATGCCACATATGGTCACATATTATTATATTTTTATTATATTTCACTAGCTAAACAGCAATTTGTATTGAATTTTGCATTTTTACTTAATTAATGAATTACCAATTGTTTGCCACTTGTGATATTTTTTGACGTTTATTTATTTCTGCATGTATCCATAATTTTTGGCAAGAAACTGGCAACCGAACTGCTGATAGGCATGAGGTTGCCGTTTGTCATTTATTTTGTTGATACAATAACGTACTAAGTTGACGTAACAAATTCACAAACGTCAAATTTTGCCAGAATGAAAAATACAATCATGAGGTTACGACAACCGAACAAAAACATAAATAACCTGGCTTCGGAAAGCTCGCTCACGAGCACGCTCAAAACTAGCTCTCTCAAAAACAAATGAGTGACAGCATACTTATTCGGAACTGTAAACAAACTGCGCTTCGCAGACAACAGCGCGCTCGCTTTGACCAAAGACTCTAAATACTATATTATAGACATGTTTCCAAATCGCGTACAAAACAGCGTCCACCAAAATTGACAATTACCCGGGCGTACGAAAAGGCCATCCATTTGAGAGCGGTCTGTACACACATTTTAACAGATGCTTGAATCTCATTTCTCGAATTTGCGCTGTTCTCTGTATTCGTTTGATGTTTGCATAACTCATTTCACTAATTTTGTGTGTATTCATTTTTCTACTTTTAGATCTGCCGAACGCTACAAGCAATTGAGTTTTGGAATTCGTTTTTTGCCGAATAGTTTGCAAATTATGATTGAAATTCTTCTTACATTTGGCAGGATTTATTCATTTTATATGTTCTGCATTATTTGTTTTAAGAATTTTAGACGAAACTTCGAATAGTAGAATAGCTGGAAAAAAGTTAGTAATTTTGATCATTAGACTACGCTCTAAATAAACATAAATTATTTTCTTGTTTATTATAACTAGTTTTGCTACTTGAAATAAAACTTTTTTTCACTATTAAAATATTTTTATATTCGAAGTATGGCATAAAAATGGCTTAAATTGACGATTACTCTTTTCAAAAAACGTTACATATAGTGGAATTTTACAGATTGAAGTTAACAGAGGAAAACAGTTAATAAATCTGGAGCTGTCCGCGGGTAATGTGAAACAAAACGCCTAATAAATTTTAATTATTTTTTTGGCCTAAAAAGTGTCAGAATTTGGGTTTTGAAAATGTCTCTGTTGACAACATTTTCGTTTCAATTTCCACATAACCAAAGGTGTCAGCGAAACTACTTGTATGTAAACTCTAATCAAATACATACTCCCTTATTACACCAGGAATTTACCAAAACGAAAAAATCTTATTGTTATACAAATATTAATCGTGAAATAAACTGAAAATCTTTTTTTAATGGTGTATTGTCATTTACTAATATTAATTCTTTATTATAAAAAAAAAATAAATAAATTCCTAATAGATATCTGAGTTCAATCAAACCCATTCTTAAAGCGTTTTTCATTCATTGTTAGACATTTTTAACTAGAATTCATTCCTTACAATAGCGCCTATCTACAAAAATTAAACAAACAAATGTGTAGCGAACACTGCCTATCTGCACGCACTAATGGCTCTCCCAAACATAATTTTGCAGGCATTAACATATATGTTTGGAATGTAAACATTATATATAATTGCCTGATAAATTATTTGTAAACAGGGTTGTATTGAGACTTGAACAGTGTTGTAATGAGCACTGACATACATTATAATATCCCGGAAACATTTTAATGTTGCACCTTAAAATGGCTCATGTTCTAATGGAAACATAATAATTACTACATCCAAATAAAATAAGTATTTCAACCGAAACATAAATATGTTCAAAATAAAACATGAACGCCCTGAATATAAATATGTTTCCAGTGAAACATATCAGTTGTTTCAGTTCAAAAAGTAGTATGTTTGCATAGAAACATATTTAAATATTTTTGGAAAGAAATCCTGAAAATAAAATAAAAATAAAATATTGTTTTTTCATTAATTTTTATTAAAAATCTTTAAACACAGTGGGAATTTATAATAATTGAATTCATATTCAAACTTTTAAATGCATAAATAAATAATTATTTTAAAACTGCAAGTACAAGTGACAGCATCAATGAATGCACAATTGCACCAGCAGACGCAAAACCAGACGATCCAGGCTCGCTTTATATTGGTACAGTTACAGTTGATCTCAGTACAGCACATAGCGTAGGCAAGGAATGCACGCAGGCTTTTGTAAAAAAACATGCCAAATTTTGTTTGAAAATCGAAACACAGATTTTTATTTGTGGTTTTCTCACATTAGTTTCAGAAATTATATACTGGACTACATTATACTCTGTTACTATTTGTACTTTTTGTAACACAATTTATATATTAATTTAATTTACAAATAACAAAATTATTACCGACGCGAACACGTTTTCTCAACGAACAACAAAAGACACGTACGCAGAAAATGCCGATCACCGAATGTCATCTTTGTATACAAGAAGAGAGCAGCAAGAATACCTTTATTTACATTTGAATTACTTTTTGTTTGTTTTCAACATCAATATGTTTAAAATTACCCTATACATACTTCAAACGACGAAAAAAGAGACGTACACGCATAGAAAAATATTGTTAGATCCGACAATAAAATAACAATAGGCATGTTCAAAATAGATCCCATTATATTATTGTCATTTCATTGTCGGTTTTGAACATTTTATTGTGAAATTTATAAATTATTCCATTGTTATTGACGACATAGGATATTGTCATTTAAAAAAAATTGTAAATAATAATATTTAATTGTCAAATATAAATAAAATAAACAATTTTTAAATCTGTTTATATTTTATTTAATCATCATTAAACTCATCATATTCATATGTTGCAAAATATGGGCTCATCGCCAGCCGTGAATCCAACTCCTATTGTGCACCCCGATGCGGCCGACATCCGTCAACTAGGACGCTGCCACCATCAGCAGACCGTTATGTGCTGCGCGAACAGACCGTTAATGTGCTGCGCGAAAAGACCGTTAATGTGCTGCAGTTGTACTGCGCAAATTAGTTGCCCATATGCTTAGGCTCTGCTGACGGTACTGGCGCCATCGCTATATATGACTGCGTCTTCTCTGTTCTTCGTCGTAGCGCCGCTCACTGCCGCCACCATAGAGGTACACTGTAGGCATGCGCGGACTTTCCGAGTCATTGTGCGCCACTTAGACCTAGAACGACGGCTGGGCCTGTTCAAATAGTTGGGGGTCATGAATGGTGTTCGGCCAAGTTGTTCCAAAAAGGGACTTGTAGCTAAAATAAACAATATAAAACAAAACATATTTAAGTATAGAATTAATTTATTAATTGTATATATTACTTACCAACAAGAATTCTTCAGCTTCTATTATATTAACAAAAACGTTTGTCTAACGACATAAAAACAATAACAATATTACAGATGTCAGTTTGAATTGTTTAAGAAAACAGAGCTGCCACATTATTTTATATCGTTTTCAAATAACAATCGTATATTGTGAAAAGTTACAATATATTTCTATGCGTGTAGGTAGAAAATTATGCTCTACGTGTGCCAACTTCGTATACAAGAAGAATGTTGCAAGAGTACACTTATTTAAATACAATTTCTTTTTTATTTGTTTTTAAACATCATATATGTTCAAACGATGGCAAAAGATGGCGTATGTAGAAAATGCCGCACAACGTTGCCAACTTCGTCAGTCGATAAATTATCGAATTAAGACGAGCGTTGCGAACATACGTTGTATTTAGATTTGATTAGCATTTTCAGTGTTTCGAAACATAATTTTAACCCAGTAAATTGCCAAGAAATAGTTTATTCAAATGCAATTAAAATTTTACGTTGGTATTGTAACAAATTTAAATTTATGGTAAATTTGACAGATTCTGCTGGACAATATAATAATGTTTACACATGAACAAAAATAAATTCAATTTCGATTATAATTTAATCACACTTCATTCCTAATACATGTATGGTCATTTTGTATTACTTTTTAATTACATTCAAACATATTCAAACAAATCTTTTCTATCCGTGTAGTTACAGAATTGCCCCACAGGGCCAGAAAATGATGAATTTACTACAATTGCAGGTCCAGTGATCTGCTGCTATATGCAGACAGAAAAAAGTGTGTAAATATAAATAAAATGTTAATCAATCCAATTAATTTTTCATTGAAACTCAGCCGATGTAAATGTTAGTTACATTGAATTCCATATTCGTAATAATGAGAATATGTTAATTGGAGAAACTTTAATTAATTTTTTTGTCATATTGATATCAAAGTTTTTATATAAAATATATTTTTTATTAGGAATTTTTAAATCATTAACTAATTAATTAATTAATTAGTAACATCAATTAAAAATTTCATTCGATAGAAATTGGATCAATTAAATATTTTGTTAAATTAAATATTTGTCGAATAGAAACATATGAAAATAAAAATAATTTAATTCAATATATAACATAAAATAAATATTAAATAAGTATTTATACTGTTTGATATGCTTTGTAAAATTCTTTCAACCTAACGAATATTTTACCGAAGCCACTTTTCACAACTTCTACAGGCGGGCCAATTAATTGAGTCAAACATAAAATTTGATATTCGCTTTTTAATGATTCAATAGCATCATAAGCTGTTTGTTAAAATTCTTGACAGCAAAAATAAATTGAGCCATTTAATGCTTTAATAACATAACATACACTAAATAATGCAATATCCTGATTTAAAATAGCAACGTAGAAGAAAATAATGTTAGAAGGAACTGAACGACGCCGCCGACGCACGAGACGCACAAACAAAAAACAAAATGAAATCCAGAAGTGTTGCAGTGTTGCAATTTAAGAAAATGGATAAATCAAAAGTAACAAATAAAAGTAGTTAATACTATTAAAGATTTAATAGTATTGAAATTATATTAAATTAATTCCTATTAATATTTTAATTAAAAAATGTGTAAATACAATTAATTAATTAGTAAATACATTCATATTTTTAATTGGAATACGATTTTGTTTGCTATTAATATCAATTGTTATATATACGTACAATATTTTTGTCTGTGTGCGTCACCGCATTCGCACAATCAGTGAGATCATTCTTTTTCCCTTGAATAAGCTAACAAACAAATCAATTAATATATTTCTGCAGGTCCAAACACGAAATTCATCTAAGTCATTCTACTGCACGGAAAACCGTCAAAGGCACACTAAGAAAACAAGATGTTTCTGAAAGTCTTGCTGCAACTATCTTTTTAAATTTACGTCTTGTAGCAAATATTCAAACATCCCATAAGTTTTAATAAAGTTGCAGCAAATCTATTAATTAATTAATTTATTGAATATGACATATAGCAGATAGTTACGAGATGTTTGTCACAACAGTAATGAAAAGTGAGATATTTACAACAAACATCTAGAGTTCTTGGACATTTGCAGCAAAACTTCTGAGGTATTTTGACATTTGACTACCATTAAAAAGGTAGGCGTACTTTTTCCTTACGCTCTATTTATGCACAACAATGAAGGAAATCAAATGGAGTAAAAAAAGTGCCAACTCAAATATTAAAATATCCTGTGATTTAAATTATCAACACGGATGGAAATTCAGAGTTTACTTTGATGACAGCATCGCCGGTCGGACTTGGTTCTTCTGCGAAGAAATCTCAAATCGTTGTACAACTTTACCTTCGATGGATTTATAATGAAGATGGCGATGTATATCCAGGATACTGTTTTAATTCTAGAATAATTAAAAATTCATTTGATTTATTTTCTTTCAATTCAATAAAAATTACTCCGCGAATACTAATGGAGTACCTTTACCAATCATCAACTATCTTTCTAGTTGTAAGATGTTTAATTGATATTTGCTATAAATAACCGTAAATTTGAAAGATGGTTGATAGCAATATTTATCGTATTTGAGGGATGGTTGTCTCAACTACGATCTAAATATTTGGTAAATAACTTGATATTTAGGGCTGTGATATTTCTGGTAATCATCTTTGTTTTCTTAGTGTACGTTCGATTTATCCACAACAATTATGTAAATTCAATGGTGTAAAAAAGTGCCCATTCAAATATTACATTTTAATTGTAAAAGTGAACATAAAATATCCTGTGATTTAAATTATCAACACGTGATGGAAAATATTTCTTTTCAGAGTTTACTTTGATGATAGCGTCGCCGGTCGGACTTGGTTCTTCTGCGAAGAAATCTCAAGTCGTTATACAATTTTGCCTTCGAAGGGTTTAAAAAGACGATGGCGATGTATACCAGGATACTGTTTCAATTGTAGAATAAATAAAAATACATTTGATTCATTTTCTTTCGATTCAATAAAAATTACTCCGCGAATTCTAATGGAGTAACTTTTGTACGATTTAAATAAAATGTAAATAACTTGATATTTAGGGCTGTGATATTTCTGGCAATCATCTTTGTTTCCTTAGTGCAGCATTCGTTTTGTGCTGGAACGTTGTGACGAACCATACTAAAGAATTGCACGATTAGCTGATATACAATGTAAGTGGCCTGGGTTTACTAATACGTTGCAGCTGCCTGTTATCTCACAGAAGCGAGAATCTGTTGAAGGACATACTTTAATTCCTGTTAATATATACACAGAAAAAATATTGTACGTATATATAAAAATTGATATTAATAGCAAACAAAATCGTATTCCAATTGAAAATATGAATGTATTTACTAATTAATTAATTGTATTTGAACATATTTTAATTAAAATATTAATAGGAATAAATTTATTATAATTTCAATACAACTAAATCTTTAATAGTATTAACTACTTTTATTTGTTACTTTTGATTTATTCATTTTGCAACACTGTTTTTTTTCTTCTGGATTTCAGTTTCTTCTAACATTATTTTCTTCTACGTTGCCATTTTAAAACAGGATATTGCATTATTTAGTGTATGTTATGTTATTAAAGCATTAAATGGCTCAATTTATTTTTGCTGTCAAGAATTTGAACAAACAGCTTATCATGCTCATTTTGTTGCATATTGAATCATTAAAAATCGAATATCAAATTTTATGTTTGACTCAATTAATTGGCCCACCTGTAGAAGTTGTGAAAACTGACTTCGGTAAAACATTCGTTATGTTGAAAGAATTTTACAAAGCATATCAAAAAGTATAAATACTTATTTAATATTTATTTTATGTTATATATTGAATTAAATTATTTTTATTTTCATATGAAATATTTAATTAATCCGATTTCTATCGAATGAAAATTTTAATTGATGTTACTAATTAATTAATGATTTAAAAATTCCCAATAAAAAATATAATATATTGTTACGAAAAGAGGTAATTTGCCCCACTGTGCAAGCAATCAACAATAATAAATGAGACGCAAGACAATTCAGCGCACTAAGCAATGTGTTAGAAAGAGAGGGAAGATCATTCAGCGTACTGAGCAATGTGCGAGAAAGAGAGTGAAGATCTACACATGAGTGCGAATGAGATGCCAATAGCATGCGTCATTCACGAAACGAGTAGAAGGTTCTCGAAACAAGTCGAAGCTTGTCGAAACGTGTCGAACTGATGCATGCAGTATATAAGGCCGCGCATCTGAGGCACTGTACTTCAGTAGTGATTGTAAAGTGGTCGAGTGCAGCTCGTGTGATAAGTGTCAAGTTAAATTGTGGACATGCAGCAGTTGTTAGAATTTGTTATTAGTAAAGTTGTTTATTAAAGTGAATTAATAAAGTTAATTGTTATAATTTAAACCAAACATAAGAGTGTTTTTATTTTGTACACAATCCAGAGATACGAACTTGTAGAACAGTTTTCCGTAGACTGAATTTTCGTAACAATATATAACAACTTTAATATCAATATGACAAAAAAATTAATTAAAGTTTCTCCAATTAACATATTCTCATTATTACGAATATGGAATTCAATGCTACTGTCGGATCAGATCGCATGACTCATCTTTTAATATAATAATTTGTATTTTTATAATTTGTAGTTTAAGAGTAATCATGAATTTGAATACACTAATATAAAACATGTATAATACAGTATAACAGTTTCATAATATCTTTTGTAATTTACTCTCATTTTTTTGTAAATCTCTCTTTTGTAAGTTCTAAAGACATGAAATGAAATTTAAACACATTTTTCGTCGTTTCTTTTCAACCAACATTTTGGCGACCGTCACAGGACGGTTTAGAGTTAAAATTTAAAGATCGCTTTTCGTGGGCAAATATTCAAATTAACAGCCAGATATTGTATCTCGATGTGACTGAGTCCTCTCACATGTGAGTACTCTCACATCGTCTGAAAAGTTGTATTTCATATCTTCACACATTCCGCCCGTTGGCTCTTACGTTGACTTTGTTCCCTCTTACGTTCTATGAAACCGCTGTAAACATCCAAACATTTAGCGTTACCAACAATCAAACTTGATCCAAAATAAATAAGAATTTAGTCGAAATTACCAAATTTTTGAATCTGGCATTACTAAAATCTATATTATTTTAGCAAATACGCAAACCATTCATATTTTTGCTATGATTTGGGTTTGGAAAATAGAAAAACATAGCTTTTCAGTAAACAAAAAACAGCTGTACTGAGAAAAATATCAAATATTTGTTTGTGTGATTTTCTTCATTTTTGCATTTTTTTCTAATTTGCTTTGTAATCTTATTTTTGAAAAGAAATGTGTAGTGTATTCAAAAATTATTTGAAATTGTTCTGTATCCTTTTTAGGTGCAATTAGTGCTTTTTTTTGTGAAAATTTTAGAAAACGGAGCCAAAAAAGCTGCCGTCTAATTTGACACAATATTCGTGCGGTTGAGTTTTATGAAATACAAATTATTTCTTTACGTCGGCGCTTACCGTGTGACGTCAGACGTTTTGGGCTTTATAAAAAGTCAGTCACACGCGCGTGCGTGACTATTTTCGTCAATTATCGAGATACAATATCTGGCTGTAAATATACACATCTATAATACGAAATTTTCCAAGGAAAATTCCAGCATAGACGAATTTCGGAATTTAGCTATCAATGCTGGCGTTCTTCGTTGATGGAAATCATTCTTCACATAAAAATTACTGAAGTTGATGTTGCCAATCATTTATCGTTACTATCGTTGTCGCTTGGATTTGCTGTTTGCTGTGCACCATTCGCCGTTGGACCATTCGACGTTGAACCGTCGACTCTGGCCACTGTCAGTAAGCTATCTAAAATCCAATATATATTCATTGTATAGAATTTGTTTTTAAAAAAACAAATATTCACTACAGTTATCGACATAGAAATCTATAACACTGCACATTCATCATTGACTCTAACTACTGTCCGTAAGCATTTAACGTTTTCCCCCAGCCGAAAATTTTCTAAAAAGCATAAAATTGAAAATGCGTCTAATTTACAAAATGTTTGCGACTCTATAGAAGGGCGCAAAATATAGAGAAAGGCGCAAAATTTTCAAAAAAGCATAAAATTGCAAATGCGTCTTATTTACAAAATGTTTGCGCCTCTATAGAAGGGCGCATATATACAGAAAGACGCAAAATTTTCAAAAAAGCATAAAATTGCAAATGCGCCTTATTTACGAAATGTTTGCGCCTCTATAGAAGGGCGCGAAATATAGAGAAAGGCGCAAAATTCTCAAAAAAGCATAAAATTGCAAATGCGCCTAATTTACAAAAAAGCATAAAATTGCAAATGCGTCTTATTTACAAAATGTTTGCGCCTCTATAGAAGGGCGCAAATATACAGAAAGGCGCAAAATTTTCAAAAAAGCATAAAATTGCAAATGCGCCTTATTTACGAAATGTTTGCGCCTCTATAGAAGGGCGCGAAATATAGAGAAAGGCGCAAAATTCTCAAAAAGCATAAAATTGCAAATGCGCCTTATTTACAAAATGTTTGCACCTCTATAGAAGGGCGCAAAATATACAGAAAGGCGCAAAATTTTCTAAAAAGTATAAAATTTCAAATGCGCCTTATTTACAAAATGTTTGCGCCTCTACAGAAGGGCGCTAAATATAGTAAAAGGCGCAAAATTTCAGAATTTTTAGGCCTTTTGAAAAGACCGGTAACTACAGAGAAAGGCGCTAAATTTTCAAAAAAATAAACACAAAATGGAAAAAGCGCCTAAAATGCAGAATATTTGCGGCTTTTAAAAAGATCGCAAAATATAGAAAAAGGCGCCAAATTTTCAAAAAAAAAAACACAATTAATTTACAGAGTAAATATGCGTCATATTCATTTTTGATTTGTTTTGAAAATTTTGCGCTTGTAAAGACTGTATGTTATGCGCTGTTTTAATTTTGATTGTTATTTGAATAGTTTACGCCTTTTTGAGCTTTTCCCTCTACATTGCGCCTTGTGTAAAAATAACTAACTATTTCCAGATTACTAATATTCTGTAAATTACCTTTTTAATTGCTCGCTTTTTTTAAAATTTTACGACTTAAAAAAACTTTTTGACTTTTTAATCTTCGTTAAAATTGTCCAAAATATCGGGTAACTTTTATTTTAAAGTTGACTTTAAATTGTCAACGAATATGCGCCATTGTATTTTGGCAAAGATTCTGAAGATTACACAATTCGAGTTTTAAGTGTTTTGAGATCTATATCAAAATGTCCCAAGACAAAAATTTTAGGCAGTTTAGACAGTTTAGAAACATTTTTTCGACATATTATAAAAATAGATAGGCGGAGTTTGTATCACGAGCTGTCTGCCCGATCCCAAAATATGCGGTGAATCTGTCATTAAAATTCCACAAAATTTTACAACCTGCTATACACTTTCCAAAATATTCCATTTATCTGTGTGTTGGCCGGAAATATTCCTGAAAAATGACATAAATTTTGTCTCGGGGTATCAATATTAAATCGAATTTAAACATTATAGGCGCATATCTACAGACAATTTTTAGTTTTTAAAAAATATACATATTTTTTTTATATCTTCGTTGTACAACTATAAGTCTAAATACCATTTTTGATAGTTTGATAAAAGTTCGACAATTCATATTTTTAGATGTGTTGGTGTATTTTTTATAATTAAAAATCAAATATTCACAAAATATAGTATTTAAATATGTCCAATCGGCACTGCGCTAAAAGGTTATGATTGTTTCAAATTATAATTGAAGAAGTTATTAACAAAAAAAAAATCGATATTGAAACAAAATTTATTTGATGACTTTTAGTTCTATAACGACGATTTATAATCCGATTTTTACGTTTTTAGTATTTTTGAAATTGAAAAAAAACTGTTGTAAATTAATTTAATAATTGGTGAAGTATCTATTACCTTTTGAATAAATGGTACAAAAATCTAGGTTAAATATAAAACTTAAGTTTGGTACAAATCGTACAATTGGTACAAATGTTATACTTAAAAAAAATCGAATTCAAATATTTTTGGTTTTCGAAATATGCTGTTAAGTGAAAATAATCATTAAAATACATTGAGTATATCTGAAGTAGTTTTCCAACGAGATGTCGGTATTGATCACCTTTAATATAATACACAAATTGAATTTTGTTTCCAAACGGTACTGAGATATGTACACCTTCCTAAAATCAGAGACCACAAATAATTAATTTTTTCAAATTTATATGTAAAAAGTCATTGTAAGAAATGATGGCACTGTAAAACAAATGGTACCATTAGATAACATTCGATGAACATTTTTAATTTATTGTCTTATTTTTATTATAGGACTGTTAAATTTTAAAATATTTTTTAATAATTATATTTGAGAAATATAAATAAAAGTTTGATTAATATTATTAAAGTCAAAAATAATTATTTTTGATAAATACTTTCAAAATTCAAATATAATTTTTATTTTAGATACATATTTATTAAAACCAAAATTAATTATTATTTTTGATATATATATATGTAAAAAAAGTCTTTACTCCTACCAAAAAATCTCCAAACAAACAAACAAATTGGCTGAACTTTAGATAACCGGATGAAGTGAAATATTTTTTCTTGAAACTATCCCCCATGTTTGGGTCCCAGACTAAATTGGGGCTCGGTCGAACTTGTGGTACCCCAGATAAATCGAAACTTTATACACCTACCTATATGAACATGTAGGTACTGAAATGAAAGATATTGATCTCACGATTAATATGTTATTATGTTCATGATCCGATAACCCCAGTAACCTCAGGACCCTTTTTAGTTTTAACAACTGAGTTCATTTTATACACGAATAATACTTTTGTATTTATGTTTTAAAAAATAAAAAATTTAATATTTTATACAAAAATTTCGTCTGCGGCGCTTCTTCGATATTACTTGCCAACTAAATATTATAATTAACTGTTGGGCCACTTCTAGAAAATTAAAAAAAAAACCTTTCAGCGTTCCTATTCGTTTCAAAATTTTCTTTGTCATTTTGATAAATAATTAAATATTTTTCTCAACAATCAGCATTTCATTTTAATTTTATTTTTTACATAATTACAAATCCAAAGCTTTGGTTATTAGATCATAAAAATAACCATATAATTACAAATGTGGCATTATTACATTTCATTTGAGTACCTATGTGATCAAATATGTAGATGCACCGGATTTCGTTTTTTCTAGGGAACCACAGATCCGACCGCACCCTATATTTTTTTTTTGTTTTTTAAGCAAATAAAACGGTTGATTTAAAGAAAAAAAGTTGCTTTAAAGAAGTACAGTTGTATAAAATATAAAGTACAGAAAATATAAAAAAGGGCGCAAAATAAATTTTTGGGACGCATTTTAGAAAAAAATGGAAAAAATGCGCAAAAAAATATTATATTTTTCGCAAGCTTCGCTTTCAAGTTTTCGTCGTTGGAGGTGCAATCATATCATCGTTTTCGTTGAATCTATTTTTCTAATACAGTCTGCTGCACTCTAACGTAGAGAGACTTTTAACCCAAGAACACGAACAACGTTTAGAGTGTCACTCTTACTCTTTTTTTATTTTCTATTGCATTAACTTTACATCAAAATGGGAAAAGATGATACGGATGATGGTGTTACTGATGGGGCCACAGAAGATGTGAAGGCGGGTACTTCTCCATTAACTGCTTTAAAACAACAGCGATCTGTTGTAAAGAGAAATATTACTAATATGAAAACAAAAACTGAGAAAGATGCAGACACGATCGATCAAACTATTCTTGAGAGTCGCCTTGAAATTTTAGAATCGTATTTTAAGCAATTATGCCACATACAGGGGAAGATAGAAAAACGATGGTAAAAGAAGTGAATTAGAGGAGCTTTTTATTTCTGCAAAAGCAAAGGATATGTTATTATTAAATAAAACGCGACGTAATAGCATTGTTGATTCTAGTATTTTAAATTCATCACCTCACGGCCTGTCGCATCGAAATCGTTTTCCTAATTTAAAACTGCCAAAATTTGACGGCAAATACGCAGATTACAAAAGGTGTGCTAGTACATTTGGAAACATGATTAAAGATGATCCGATGATTCCCATCATTGATAAATTTAATTATTTGCTTAGCTGTTTATCGGGTTCAGCATTGGCTGTCGTTCAAGCTTTTCAAGTCACTGAGAAAAACTACCCGTTAGCGTTGAAACGATTAAAGGATCGGTATGACGATAATGTCCTTATTTTTCTCGAGCACTGCACTTTTTAATCTTCCAAACATGGTTAAATCAGACGCGGTATCTCTACGTAATTTAATTGATACGGTTTCTGCGCTGCGTTCTTCTTTGTTATCGTTAGGGTCGGAGCAAGATGTTATGAATTCAATATTAATCCATATTGTATTGGCAAAACTAGATACACAGTCCAAAATTTCGTATGATGAAAAGCAGGAATTTAAATCTTTACCTTCGTGGGATGATTGCTATACAAGTTTAAGTCGTCGCTGTCAATTTTTAGAAAGCCATGGGAAACGTTCAAGAAAAGCAAAAGTAGAATAAATTTAAACACCATAAAAAAGTTACACATACGTTTGTTAATACTAAATCAGACTGTGCATATTGTAACAGTGCAGAATATTTTTTGGCAAGTTGCTCATCATTTTTATCGCTCCCTGTTTCGCAACGCTTTGATTATATTAAACGTACAGCACTTTGCATAAACTGTTTCGCAAAGGGCACACAGTCTCCAAGTGCCACTCGCATTCTCGTTGCCGCCTATGTAACTTTGTACAACACACTATTTTGCATCAGTATACTACACCAGGACAACCCTCAAATTTACCTACTTCATCAAGTTCGCCAACCGTCCAAGCATTGGCTACACAAAGACACCATGTATCGTTAATCACTCCTTCATACAAGAAGGCACTAATTCCAACTGCTCTTATTTTTATCAAAGACAAATTAGGAATTTTTCAATCAGTACGTGCACTTCTTGACTCTTGTTCTGAGCTTAATTTTATTACCGAGGAAACCGCAAAGCGACTTCAACTTAACTTTCACAATATTGATCGCGAGGTTTCTGGGATTGCCGATATTCATACGCAAATAAAACATTCAGTATTTAGTACCATAAAATCTCGTATTAGTACATTTGAGTGCTCATCTCACTTCGCAGTAAAAAAATCTATTTCTGCTGAACAGCCTAGCATGTTTATAGACACCACGGATTGGTCAATTCCAGAAGAAATCGAACTCGCAGATCCACTGTTTTAAAAGCCCCAGCGTATAGATTTACGTATCGATCTATTACTTGATTGAAGGTTATCGCTAGGAGAAGGCAAGCCTACCATGGTAAAAGTTTTGGATGGATAGTAGGCGGCAATATAAAATCAAATGTAAAACCACGTGCACTCATTTGCAACGTGACAGTGTCTGAAAAACCAAATTTAGATTCAATGTTAGAACGATTCTGGGCCGTTGATGAATACTCCAAATCTGCACAGCAGTTGTCGGAAGAACAAAAGTGTGAAGAACATTTTTTACAAAATATAACTATTCGAGATAGTGGCCGTCTAAAGATACGGCTGCCCTTTAAACAAGCGCCAGAAATTCTCGGTGATTCTTTTGAAATGGCGCGCAGAAGGTTTCTCTCCCTCGAACGGCGCTTACAACGTAACCCAATAATTAAAGAAATGTATGATGACTTTATAAATGAGTATATGTAGCCGCGGTAGCTGAGTGGTTAGTGCGTTGGACTGCGAGCCGAAAGATCCCCGGTTCAAGCCTGGACTGGGGCTAACAACATCTTTTCATAGAAATATTTTTCTATACCGAGCTACCTCTCGTCAGTAAATGGCAACCCTATGAGAGTAAAACCATTGCCTATGAAAAGCTCTCACCCGCCGTTCGGATTCGGCAATTAACTGTAGGTCCCACCACTTTAAGTACAAATATAACACGCACAGCTCAAAATGGTGAGAGAGCTCGGCCGAAGTTCTATACAGGACTGTAGCGCCAAACTATTATTTTATATATATATGGCTCAGGGTCATATGTCACCTTACAATCATGAGCTTAACAGCCCACATTACATAATACCGCATCATTGCGTGCTTCGACCATTGAGCAAAACTACGAAATTGCGTTTTCCAACAACTGTACTTCTTTAAACTTTTTTTTTTTAAATCAACCGTTTTATTTGCTTAAAAAACAAAAAAAATATAGGGTGCGGTCGGATCTGTGGTTCCCTAGAAAAATCGATATCCGGTGCACCTACATATTTGGTCATATAGGTACTCAAATGAAAGGTAATAATGCCACATTTGTA
The DNA here is from genome assembly GCA_951804985.1 of Dryomyza anilis. Taxonomy (NCBI): domain Eukaryota; kingdom Metazoa; phylum Arthropoda; class Insecta; order Diptera; family Dryomyzidae; genus Dryomyza; species Dryomyza anilis. The sequence continues at coordinate 29,938,665 of OX638130.1, read as the reverse complement.
ATTATATGGTTATTTTAATGATCTTATAACCATAGCGATTATGATTTGTAATTATGTAAAAAATAAAATTAAAATAAAATACTGATTGTTGAGAAAAATATTTAATTATTTATCAAAATGACGAAGAAATTTTTGAAATGAATAGGTAACGTAAAACGCTTTTCTAGAAGTGGCCCAACAGTTAATTGTAATATTTCGTTGGGAAGTTACATATATATATATTTTTTTTTTATAAAATATTAAATTTTTTATTTTTTAAAACATAAATACAAAAGCGTATAATAGACTTCTGATTAAATTTCTTTTTGTTTGGGTACCCACACTTGTATCTATATATTATTCGTGTATAAAATGAACTCAGTTGTTAAAACTAAAAATGGTCCTGAGTTTACTGTGGTTATCGAATCATGAACATAATAACATACTAATCGTGAGATCAATATCTTTTATTTCAGTACCTACATGTTCATATAGGTAGGTGTATAAGGTTTCGATGTATCTGGGGTCTGGGACCCAAACAGAGGGGATAGTTTCAAGAAAAAATATTTCACTTCATCCAGTTATCTAAAGTTCAGCCAATTTGCTTGTTTGTTTGGAGATTTTTTGGTAGGAGTAACGACTTTCTTTCCATATATATATCAAAAATAATAATTAATTTTGGTTTTAATAAATATGTATCTAAAATAAAAATTATATTTGAATTTTGAAAGTATTTTTCAAAAATAATTATTTTTGACTTTAATAATATTAATCAAACTTTTATTTATATTTCTCAAATATAATTATTAAAAAATATTTTAAAATTTAACAGTCCTATAATAAAAATAAGACCATAAATTAAAAATGTTCATTGAATGTTATCTAATAGTACCCTTTGTTTTACAGTGCCATCATTTCTTACAATGACTTTTTACACATAAATTTGAAAAAATTAATTATTTTTGGTCTCTGATTTTAGGAAGGTGTACATATCTCAGTACCGTTTGGAAACAAAATTCAATTTGTGTATTATATTAACGGTGATCAATACCGGAAAACTACTTCAGATATACACAATGTATTTTTAATGATTATTTTCACTTTTCATGTTAGTATATATCGAAAACCAAAAATATTTGAATTTGAATTTTCTTTTTTAAGTATAACATTTGTACCATTTTTACCAAACTTAAGTCTCATATTTAACCTAGTTTTTTGTACCATTTATTCAAGAATTAAAAGGCAATAGTTACTTCACCAAGTATTAAATTAATTTACAACAGTTTTTTTAATTTCAAAAATACTAAAAACGTAAAAATCGGATTATAAATCGTCGTTATAGAACTAAAAGTCATCAAATAAATTTTGTTTCAATATCGATTTTTTTTGTTAATAACTTCTTCAATTATAATTTGAAACAATCATAACCTTTTAGCGCAGTACCGATTGGACATACTTAAAAACTATATTTTGTGAATATTTGATTTTTATACCCTACACCTATGAGGAACAGGGTATGTTAACTTTGTGCATATATTGTAACGCCCCTTAGAAGGCGTGTCCGGTATGGAAAAGTATATATATTCTTGATCAGCATCACCACCCGAGTCCATTTAGCCATGTCCGTCTTTCTTGCTGTCCGTATACATGATAAGTTGAGAAATACTGCTTAGAATACTTTTTAGCCAAATACTTTTTAGCCAAAAGTTAGTTTTGTCAATGTAAATGACCAAATTGGTCAACGGACACGCCCACCTCCCATACAAGTCACCTTTATATAACTCTTTACGAAGCTATAACTCGAAAAGTAAGATATACATACACGGATAGAAAAGATTTGCTTGAATATGCTTGAATGTAATTAGAACGTACTTCGAAATCACCATATAAATATTGGGAGTAATATCTAATTACATTATAATTGAATTGTATTATTATTTTGTTCAGATTGAAATATTATTATACGATATTTAAACATAAATTGCTTTAATCGCGGATTTACATGAATTTACTATATTAATTTTCTGTAGAAATATACATTTTTCATCAGATATTAATATATGTATGTTTGATATTACCGCTATTTAACACACCCAAAGTCAATAAAAGATTCTTTGAATTATATGTATTTGGTTATTCGTGATTGTTACTGGGTGACAAAGAATTTAAAAAAAATAGCATTATTTTTATTATATGTATGTTTGGCATTACAATATCACAATTAAATAACAGCGTTTCCTACTTTTAGCACTCAGCAGCACTCACATTAATACTTTTCATATAGTTCAAAGTTCTTTTTGGTGGAAGAATTTGTTTAAGTACCGCCAATTACTGTTAATACCAGATAGTGGCTGTTTGTGAAATTTCCAATTCATCTGTTAAGTACTGAACTCAAAATAGGAACAATAGATGGAATTAAAATTATTAGGTATAAATAAAATATGTGTAATAAAATAAAAGTTTAAGTTTATAATTATATAATATAAATAAAAAAATATGTAATTTAAAAATAGGAAAAAAAACGAATATTGTGTAAAGAAGATATTAGCACTAAATTTACTAGTTTTACATTAAAATTAAATGTAAACATAAATATGTTTACATGTAAATAAAAATTTTCTGAACATAAATATGTTTCAACGAAAAAAAAATATGTTTGGATGTTATTATAATAATGTTTGACAATGAAATAATACTTTTGTTTACATGAAGCTCTAAAGATATATGTAATGCCTGCAAAATTATGTTTGGGAGATCCCTTTTTTTTTATTTTCACTTTTACATCAATTTTTTAAATTAATTGGATATACGTCGTCAGAAATTTGGTATGTAGATAATATTCTGAGTGTAAGAATGTTCAGCATAATTAAGAACTTCAAAGGTAGGTATACAATTAAATTACCAACATTAATATTCACACCATAGGTGTAGGGTATTACATAGTCGGGCCCGACCGACTATAAAAGTCCGTCCGATGTGACCGAACTTACCCATGTGACCTAACTTTCCAAACTCGTTAATTATGAAAATATACCAACACATCTAAAACTATGAATTGTCGAACTTTTATCAAATTTTCAAAAATGGTATTTGGACTTATAGTTGTACAACGAAGATATACAAAATATATGTATATTTTTAAAAACTATGGCGCATCAGTATAGACAATTTAAAGTCAAATTTAAATTCAAAATCATCTATTTGACAATTTATTCTATACAAAAATTCTAAAAAAGTCGAATTTTTTTAAAGTCGAATTATTAAAGTTGTCTAAAATTGTCTATGGTTATGCGCCTATAATGTTTAAATTCGATTTAATATTGATACCCCGAGACAAAATGTATGTAATTTTTCAGGAATATTTCCGGCCAACACACAGATAAATGGAATATTTTGGGAAGTGTATAGCAGTTTGTAAAATTTTGTGGTTTTTTAATGACAGATTCACGGCATATTTTGGAATCGGACAGTTTGGGCAGACAGCTTGTGATACAAACTCCGCCTATCTCTTTTTAAAATATGTCGAAAAAATGTTTCTAAACTGTCTCGACACTGCCTAGAATTTTTGTCTTGGGACATTTTGATATAGATCTCAAAATATTTAAAACCCGAATTGTGTATTCTTCAGAATCTTTGTCAAAATACAATGGCGCATTTTCGTAGACAATTTAAAGTCAACTTTAAAATAAAATTTACCCGCCATTTTGGACAATTCTAACAAAGATTAAAATGTCAAAAAGTTTTTTTTAAGTCGCAAAATTTAAAAAAGGCGAACAATTAAAAAGGTAATTAACAGAATATTAGTAATCTGGAGATAGTTAGTATTTTTTACACAAAGGCGCAATGTAGAAAAGCTCAAAAAGGCGTAAACTATTCAAATAACAATCAAAATTAAAACAGCGCATAACTTACAGAATTTTTTCGTCTTTACAAGCACAAAATTATCAAAACAAACACAAAATGAAAATGACGCATATTTACTCTGTAAATGAATTTTTGAAAATTTGGCGCCTTTTTCTATATTTTGCGATCTTTTTAAAAGCCGCAAACATTCTGCATTTTATGTTTATTTTTTTGAAAATTTAGCGCGTTTCTCTGCAGTTTCAGGTCTTGTTAAAAAGGCCTAAAAATTCTGAATATTAGGCGCATTTGCAATTTTATGCTTTTTTGAAAATTTTGCGTATTTCTCTATATTTTTCGCCCTTCTGTAGAGGCGCAAAAATTTTGTAAATTTGCAATTTTATGCTTTTTTGAAAATTTTGCGCCTTTTTCTATATTTTGCGCCCTTCTGTGGAGGCGCAAAAATTTTGTAAATTAGGCGCATTTGCAATTTTATGCTTTTTTGAAAATTTTGCCTTTCTCTATATTTTGTGCCCTTCTGTAGAGGCGCAAAAATTTTGTAAATTAGGCGCATTTGCAATTTTATGCTTTTTTGAACATTTTGCGCCTTTCTCTATATTTTGCGCCCTTCAATAGAGGCGTGAAAATTTTGTAAATTAGGCGAATTTGAAAATTTTGCGCCTTTCTCTATATTTTTTGCCCTTCTGTAGAGGCACAAAAATTTTGTAAATTAGACGCATTTGCAATTTTATGCTTTTTTGAAAATTTTGCGCCTTTCTCTATATTTTGCGCCCTTCTGTAGAGGCGCAAAAATTTTGTAAATTAGGCGGATTTGCAATTTTATGCTTTTTTGAACATTTTGCGTCTTTCTCTATATTTTGCGCCCTTCTGTAGAGGCGCAAAAATTTTGTAAATTATACGCATTTGCAATTTTATGCTTTTTGAACATTTTGCGCCTTTTTCTATATTTTGCGCCCTTCTATAGAGGCGCAAAAATTTTGTAAATTAGGCGCATTTGCAATTTTATGCTTTTTTGGATATTTTGCGCCTTTCTCTATATTTTGCGCCCTTCTATAGAGGCGCAAAAATTTTGTAAATTAGGCGCATTTGCAATTTTATGCTTTTTTGAACATTTTGCGCCTTTCTCTATATTTTGCGCCCTTCTGTAGAGACGCAAAAATTTTGTAAATTATACGCATTTGCAATTTTATGCTTTTTGAACATTTTGCGCCTTTTTCTATATTTTGCGCCCTTCTGTAGAGATGGAAAATTTGCAATTTTATGATTTTTTGCAAATTTTGCGCCTTTCTCTTTAGTTTCCGCTCTTTTTAAAAAGCGCAAAATTTTGAATATTCGGCGCAGTTTTTTCATGTTGCGTTTTTTTTTAATTTGTTTGAAAAATTCAAAAGTGCGCCTTTTTTGGTAGATGGCGATCGTGGCATTCCACAGCGTCTTTACTGCGAAAATGCAATAAATTTTGCTGGCGCTCAAAATAAGATGAAGGAGTTGCAGCAACAAATTTTTAGAAAGGAACTAATATATGACATCCAAACATTCAGCAATAAATCTGGCTTGGAGTTGTGGGATGCGGCAGTCAAATCTGCCAAAACACTACGGGTCAAGACTACGTCGCCCAAGCCAATTTAACATTTGAAGAACTCCAGACTGTTCTCGTGGAAGTGGAAGCCATTTTAAATTCGCGCCCTATTGCACCAATGTCCGATAATTCGAATGATGGGGAAGCTCTGACGCCTGCGCATTTAATAATTGGCTCTTCGCTTCAATCCATACCTGATGAGCACTACGATTGCAAAAAGACTCCGTGTTTAACTCGTTATCAACGTTTGGCGTTCCTAAAACAGCAGTTTTGGGAGTTATGGGTGCGCGACTACATTGTATCGCTACAACAACGCAACAAATGGAAAAGGTCTGAACCAAATCTCAAGGTCGAACCAATTGTGATCATTCATGATGACAATGCTCCTCCGCAACAATGGACCTTAGCACGAATAATTCAAACTATAGCTGGGACAGACGGTAAGGTACGCGTTGTCCAAGTAAAAACTTCAAAAGGTGAATATCGCCGTCCAATTCATACGCCTGCCAACGAAGATACCTGAAAGAATTGCCTTTCAACGGGGCGAGTATGTCGGATCAGATCGTATCACTCATCTTTTAATATAATAAATTGTATTTTTATAATTGGTAGTTTAAGAGTAATCATGAATTTGAATACACTAATATAAAACTTGTATAATGTAGTATAACATTTCATAATATCATTTGTAATTTACTCTCATTTGTCTGTAAATCTCTTTTTTGTAAGTTCTAAAGACATGAAATAAAATTTAAAAAGCAGTCTATATTCGACCATTAAAAAAAACGTACACACATTTTTCGTCGTTTCTTTTCAACCAACAGCTACTAAAAGTTACATCGGCTGAGTTTCATTAAAAATAAATTGGATTGATAAACATTTTAGTTATATTTACACACTTTTTTTCTGTGTGTATTATTATAACTTTATTTTATTTTTAAATCTTTAATTAGGGAAATATATGAGCTTGAATTCAAGTTTAATTTGAATGTCGATTTCAAGTTCAAAATTAAGTTAAACATCAAATGAAGAACCACATTTTATTTAAACTTAACAATTAAATTAAACGTCGATTGAATATTGAATGTTGATATCAAGTTTAGGTAAAACCTGGACTCAATTGGATAAAAGCTACCAGTTTTGCTGGAGAACGCTATGGTTTTCAAGCTTACAATTACAAAAATATGAACGCTTTTCTCCAGTAAAAGCTTCGATAACCACCCAAGAAACAAAACGTACCGTTAACGGTACAGCATAAACGGAATCAGATTCCGTAAACGTACCGTATTACGGAGCCGTATACGGTACAGAGAACGGATAAAACGTGACATCGAAAACGGTGTTCGGAACCGTTTTTCATACAGTATCGACGCACCGTTAACGTACCGTATTTTCAAAATAAAACGGAGTGCGGTCCGTATTATTGTTATAAAACGGAGTGGACTTCGTTGAGTGCATTAAAACACACCGTATACGTTTTTATTCCGTAATTTTTAAAAAACACGGAATGGCATATATTTCATATTTTACTGCTATTTTCATTATTTTAAAAGAAATACAGTCAAACCATTTATATATTATAATACATTTATTTGTATTTAAAACGCGTGATTTTTTAACAAACTATATATGTACAAAATCAATTATACAACAATAATAATAATATTAAATTAAACAATATATTACTGTCCACCGAATTACACACACATAAAATAACTGTTGGAATCCGACAGTAAGCAACTGTTATTTTATTTTGAACAAATTAACACTTTATTACTGTTGTTTTGTTTTAAAAACATTTTTAAAACTGTTACTTTGAAGACAGCAAAAAATGACGTTTAATATTCAAATTTTTCGAAATGATTAAACAAAAAATTTAAATTCGACGTGCTTGTGATTTGTGTTAAAATAAACAGCTGAGGAGCAAAGTTACGCCAATAGCAACGTAGAGTACATCATACGGTCGGAGGCACAAGCTCAACTATTTTTAGCAACTCGCAACTTTGGTGAGCTTTCGCACGGCATTCGCCCAAGAAATGTTGAATCTAGCCTTTTTCAGTATGCGAGTCTATGGGGTCTCAGAGTCCACGACTGATTATACGGCTTGATCTAATTAGTGTCTCGCATCGAGAACTTGCGACTAGGGAAGTCCGGACATCCTGAGCAATCCGCAGTCAATAAGCAACACAAAATATTCGCGCTTATATCCTGCTCCATATGATAATTTGGTGGCCAAGAATGAATTCATTGACGACACCATCGCTGCAAGTTGTAAAGGCTTTGCTGCTAGCTGTAAAGGCAGTCTCAGTCCGCCAAAATGTCCGTGAAAAACACAAAAAACAAGAGAATGTCATTGAAGCAGCACGTGGTGTAATCGATGACATCATCGAAATGATGTAGTCATTCAAGTCTTTAACAATTAGCTTTACATGCATTCGACACCTGTCTCGGAGCCGGTCAAAGGTGAAGTCTACAATATACGCGAGAACGCTTAGACATACGCGTTCTCGAGTATACATCGCATTGTGTTACTCTTTTTTGGGCCAAAGTCAGACAAGTCAGCGATGGGGCGACAGATCTTGTTCAGCATCATGGAACATCTCAATTCGATGCTTTGCCACCCGGTTTGGACTTGTGAGCCACCGGAAGGAACGCGACATTAAGAAGTTTACGGAGACCGCAATCACATGGAGTTGACGATCAGGTAAAACATGACGCATCTGTCTTATCTACCCAGCTACTCCATGGAAATCATCCTTCATCGACGATCTCTGTTAATCGAATATGTCGTTCGGCTTCGTCTCACCCAACGCCTCTTCAAAGGCACTGCCTTAGTACCGCTTTCCAACGCACTGCAACGGCCGTACTTGCTGACTATACACTATTACATACACTATTATATTGACCAAGATGCCGAATATGATGTCAAATACAAAATTAATACAAAAAAAAACTATCAATATTTACAATTTTTGACTTTATTAGATGTTTTTAATTAATATTATAAAAAAATGTAAAAAGTAGATAACTTTATTATTTCAAAAGCTTTAACTGTTAAAACGAAAGTTAACGACTGTCTATATTGGATCGACAGTAGCTGTTGTTAGCTGTATATATGACACGTAGGCTACATGACACTTTCTACTGTCGTTCTAACCATTATTCGACAGTAACTTACTGCGGGCTCCATTTCAGCACTGAAAATTGTCGAAAAACAGGGCAAAACAACAGTTTTTTTCTGTGTGTGTACTTATTTAGTTTCTCCTTTTTTGAATGTCTTAATACAAACATCTGAAAATAGGTAAAAAATATAATAATTTATTGCGAAGAGCATTGATATTTAACACAAAAAAAAAAGTTTTTCAAAGTAATTGATTGAAATTGCAACTCAACTCCATTGAGCCGCCGCAAACCTTCGTTGTTGCACCGAGAGCAAAACGTAGTTACTCATAACTACGTTTTCGACTACGTCGTGATATTTCATATATTTTTTTTCATTTTCTTTTATTAAAAAAAAAAACTTTTTACAAAAATTTACAATAATATGCATTATGCACTCAAAAATGTGGGATTTACATCGACACCGGGGCATAAATTTAAATCTCAAGGTCGATGCTTACAGAAAAAGTGGAGCCAACATTTTTCTGTTACGCGCACTTTTGAACACTTTCTGGAGCATGCTCTGGTCGTCGTATTGGTCGATGACAAAATGCCAACTGAAGATAAAGACAAACAGCCTAACCAATAAACGAAATAATGTCGACTTTAAAGAAAGTATCAGCTTTTTGACAAATAAATATTAGAGAAAATTGTCGAAAAAGCTGATACTATCTTTAGAGTCGACTTTATTTCGTTTATTGGTTAGGCTGAAACATTAATATATAAAAAAAATATATATATATTAAACAGTCACCTGTAAGTTATACCAAGAAGCGCATGTGGATCATAACCCCCCTGCTAATCACTTGCTTCAGGTACTAGTGAGCAGTCCAGCTGCAGCTCAGTCTGCTTCTCTGAGAAGCAGACTGACGACTCAGCTATTGATAGATAGCAAAGCAAATTGGATTTTCCGCGGTGTCATGAAACGGTGTCTCTTTTTCCCCGATTCAAAGATGATTGACCCTTGCCAAAGGCATAATTTGCGACCAGCTCGTGGGTGCAGTTCACATTACCACATTGTCGGTCTGGGTAACACATCTCCTGGACGAACTCCAAGCATGCTGTTGATGGCCTTCATCTGTGGATATACTAGAAATATTTCGTCGCTATATTTCGTTAAGTCTTTGAGTAATTATATTTACATGTTAGCTTCATGCCATTATATTAAATGTAGTAACTTACATGAGATTTGATGCAACAAAATTCGAATTGTGAAAATTTATTTTAAATATTTCGAAACTATCATGTTTTGTAAGGAACCACGTCGTAGTTATTAAAATAAAACGTAGTCACTTTTTAAGAATTTGTAGTTGACTACGAAAAACAGTAGATAGTTAACTACGTTTTTCTCTCGGTGTGGTTTCCTGCCTCATGTGAGTTAATTTCTCGGATTCACAATGAGGCCATCCAACTACCATTCGTGAAGTCCGTCACTTTTCTGCCCATCGTTTCCTGTTTGAGGAGGCGTTATTTTGTGCTAAATTTGTGTTAGAATCCATTGCAGTAACGGGGCAGCATCAACAATTCTTTCCCAACAATGCCTTCCCTTTGGTTTTTGTATCTTTAATTATATATACATATATATATATATATATATATATATATATATATATATATATATATATATATATATATATATATATATATATATATATATATATATATATATATATATATATATTAATTTAGTTACAATTTAATATATCTCTAATTATTATGCCCATTTACACTTACATTATTTGTTATGTGCCATAAAAGCATCTGCTGCAGTTTGTATAAAAAATTAACTAAAATTTTAACATTTAAAAACGGAGAGAAAACGGTGTATGATGCCCATAATAAACGGAGTACAAACGATACAAAAACGGTGTGCTCCGTAGCAAACGGATCTTAAACGTATACGTCACTACGGAGACAAAACGGCATAAAAACGGTATGTTTGAATTACGGACAATATACGACATTTAAACGGAGTGGAATATTTTGGCATACCGTAAATTTTCCGTTTTCATTCAAGTGTAGACGGATCCGCCTTGTACATACCGTAAACCGCCTTGTACATTCCCAAGAAACGTTAAAATGTTTCTTGGGCATGTTCAATATACATTTGATAATCACTTAATTTCCAGGTTTTTGGTTTATTGGGAAGGAGAAAAAATTGTGTGTCAATTTCACTTGTTATTATAAAGTCACATGTAGACGAAGACCCTCATCTTGCAAGATCCATGTGATGGAAAGTCGTGTCTTGAAGAAGTTGCAGTGTCTTGAAACTTTGATTTTAATCTCATGTTCCTCCAGAACATGGAGTGGCGAAAATCAGCAAATGGCTCTTGACACTCTTTCAGTATTCCATACAAACTATTCAAAGTGTATTTTTTATATTATAATACTCTGAAACTGCACTAATTTTAATAATGCAGAGCAAACGCTAACACAGCAGAAAAAAAATTAGAATCTCTTTGGATTTGGCGGAAAAATTCGCAAACTTAGAGAAATTGCATTTTTTATGGCGAAAGTATCGTAAGGCGAATTCCTCGAATTTCTGCTGCTGCAGTGGACAAACTCGCATCAAACAACCCAAATCGTAGCAGCATTTGAAACATTTCTTTGATTACTGGTATTGGCCATTCTTCTAAACACAGATTTGACTTCTGAAATGAAGAATTACAATTATTTTAAATTAATTAAACCAAAAAAAAAAGCTTTACTTACATTGAACATTAATGTGCGTGAAGTTATCCATAGAAAAATATCCATATATGTCAGAAATGACCATTTGTGGAACATATGTGGAACGTAAGTTAATGAACTAAAAAGTGAATATATTCACTAATTTATGATGTATTGTTAATAAAATGTCATTTTAAAATAAAAATATTAATTAAATGTATTAAATAATCAATATAAACCAATTTGTTTTCATTTTGAACGTATATATTACATTTTTAAAATTTGCAATGGAACCGCTTGTTAAATGGATTTTCCCTATTACCTAACCATCTAGCCATACTCTTGTATGGTTAGACCATACTTTTGTATGGTTATTCACCTAGACCAGGTGTTAGCAGGTGACCCAAGGATTCCACCAGGGTATCACACTAGTGTGGTTAGGCCGTAGGGGATAGGTAACATGAACTTTAAAAGAGTGAGGTTTAGTTCACATTTTTCTTACCTTTGGGCACAAAATGTGGCGTCCCCGCAACTTTCTCAGGATATTCACCTACACCAGGTGTTAGCAGGTGACCCAAGGATTTCACCGAGGTATCACACATGTGTGGCTAGGCCGTAGGGGACTGGTCACATGAACTTTAAAAAAGTGAGGTTTTGTCCACATTTTTAGACTTACCTTTCGACATAAACTGTGGAGTCCTCGCAACTTTCTCAGGATATGAACCTATGCCAGATGTTAGCAGGTGACCCAAGGATTCCACCGAGGTATCACACTTGTGTCGTTAGGCAGTAGGGAATAGGGAAAAACCAAACCAAAACCAGCGGTTCCATTGCAAATTTTAACCAGTTGGGAAGGTTAGATCACATGGGAAATTTTAAAGTAAGTGTCATTATGATAGTTAGGATTATCAAAATTATAGTCGGTTTAAGCCGACTATACATACCCTACACATATGTGTGGTTACCATTCAAAGTGGTATATAGGTCACCAGGGAATACGATCCTGAAAATAACTACAAACTTTCAATCGCTGAAGAATTTGCATTCAATTGATACTTAAATTCAGGGTTTAAATTGCTGCCAACACAATAGCAAAAGCAAAGAAAATATGACTATTCTGTCCTGTCACAATTTTCATATTTTCAAAAATTGATGCTGCTGTGACTGCGACTATTTCAAACACAACAGCAGCAGCAGTAGCCAGTAGCATATTTCTGAAAACTAAAACTATGAGAGTCACCAGTAGTAATTCAAATTTAAAAAAAGACTACTGCTTCTGCTGGTGCTATTTAATTTTCACATTGTTACGACGGATGTTGATGTTCGGTTTTTGTGTACGGCTGTGGCAGTCAAACACAACTATCGATAGTCGTTGTTCGGTTGTTGCAAAATAGCCGACAGTCGTTGTTCGGTTTTTGCAAACAACCATTAGCCGAGTAGCCGGTCATTGTTCGGTTGCTGCGAATTACTGTCATAGTTCATATTTCGAACCGACAGCAATGGTTCGTGAATTGTTCTACGCGGCTGCGTAAGACACTCTTAGTGTAGAGTATAAAAATGTTATATATAAGTTCAAAAAGAAAAAAATTGGTTTATATTGATTATTTAATACATTTTATTAATATTTCTATTTTAAAATGACATTTTATTAACAATACATCATACATTAGTGAATATATTCATTTTATAGTTCATTAACTTACGTTCCACATATGTTCCACAAATGCTCATTTCTGACATTTGTAGATATTTTTCTATGGATAACTTCACACTCATGAACATTAATATTCAGGCGGTGTGCTCCTCGAACTTTTCATTGCAAACTAGTATTTGGCTGTTTTAGAATCGTCTTAATGCATTTTTCTTATCTTAAATGAAGACAAATCATTATTTAAATTAAATAAACCAAAAAATAATTTACTTACATTTCACAGCAAAGTTCAAGCGTTGAAAATTTTTGACAATGTTCAAATTTTTATGACAACAATCTCTCTGTGAAAAGGAGAAGATGAGGAAATAGAAAAAAATGACAGAAAATGTACCTACGAAATAGTCAGGGCTGGCCTAATGCTCACATATGTTTATAATTGATATTTACGTATGTGAAGTTAACAACTCCGTTTCAACAACGAAACGGGTGGAATCAACATCTGCCACCAAAAGTAGGCAGATCTGAATTTCACTCCGTTTCCGCCCCGTTTTATGAAATTTCAAACGTCAGTGCGCAGAGTTGCCATATTAATAATCTTGATTTTGCCGATAAAGATATGATTATAACGTATGTGAAGTTAACAACTCCGTTTCAACAACGAACGGGTCGAATCAACATGAATTTCACTCCGTTTCCGCCCCGTTCTATGAAATTTCAAACGTCAGTGCGCAGAGTTGCCATATTAATAATCTTGATTTTGCCGTTGTAATAATCGCTAAAGATATGATTATTTCATTATTATTTAATGCTTTTGTAAAACGAATTAAAACCTCTTTGTTTGTATGCGCATTGCTGGGAAAATCCTTAAAATGAAAAATCCTCTATAGTTGCTGAAAGATATTATTGGATATTTCACAAAATAAAAAATATAATAACATATAAAAAGTTTATAATTTTCTACAATTTCTACAGTTTGGAAAACGTTTCATACTGGTATTTTACCAGTAACATTTTAATTCCGGAACGGTAATCGTTCATTGCCATCATTTTGGTAACAGTTACGATATTTCATATAAAACAGCATGAAACGAATAAAAGTAAATGTACAATATCTGGAAAAATTAATACATGGAACTATTAATACATACACCAAATGGTCGTACTATTAAGTACTTGATGATAAATTTCTTCTGAGTATAATAATAAAAAAAAGAAAAACCTAAAATAATTTTTACTAAAAACATAAACTGTATTTGCTATCAAGTATTTTTTCCAAAAACCCAATTATATTTTTAAGATATTCAAACGATTATTATGACATAATGCAAAAAAAATCAAATTTTTATTTCTTTACTATTTTTTATAATTTTTAAGCAGAGATTTGGAGGAATATTTATACAAATCTTCTGTATCGTTATCATGAAAACGACCCATGCGGGTAATAAATACTCAGGTGATATTTTATATTATATTGATTTTACTTTTATTTTTAAAATTTCAGAATTTAACGTTTTTAACCACATTTTAATAAGTATGTTATTTGATATACATTAAAACATAGAAGTTTGCATCAAAAATTTCAAAAAATTCAAGATTTGAAAAATTGTTCGAAATAAATTGGGACATCTACATTTTTCTGCAAGTATTGGATATTTTGGAAATTGTGCCACACTATTATTATTGTTAGCTCAATTAAATGACACTTCGAGTTGATCTACTCAATTTTTTGACTTATTTCTCCTTCTGTGAAATTTGCTTTCTGTTGGTTGCTATCTTTTGCCTGTAAGATATCGATATAACTTCATACTATTTTAAGAAATGATTTTTTTACTGCAAGATAAAATTTTTGACTGAAAATATTGGGCAAAGTCTAAAAAAACTATATCTAAAATATTACATCATTTGACATTTTTACTTCCTGAGATGAAATATCCTTTGAACTGTTTCTGCAGAATACAAAAGCATTCTCATTTTCGAATTTTATAAATTTAAATTTAATCTAAATTCAAAATCTTTAAATATGTTGATATCACTATTATTAATAATCCAAGTACATTCTGTTTTACTGTTTGAAATTTAATATAGTTTGACAAGAACATTTTTCAATTTTTCCCTTTATCACTAGAGAGGCCTCTATGATTGAAATAATATAATAAAATTAGTGAATATTCAAAATACATAGGTAATAAATTCGTCATACATACTGTCTAAAGACGACGGATACTCAAATACTTCAATCACGTATACGTATCGCTATAACGATTCGTACCGCTACAGAACTTTTATATGATTGACATCGAATTACAGTAGGCGATAGTGTTTTATATATATATATATATATATATATATATATATATATATATATATATATATATATATATATATATATATATATATATATATATATATATATATTTGGAAATATTCTTGAAACTCTTTAAATTTTTCTTTTGTAGTATAATTATATTTGATTCTAAATTACACAAAAAATACACAAGGAAATCAAAAATGTACTGTTTTTGTGAAATTACACAAAAAGTGGCAACACTGACACACTTCTTTTCTTTACAAAGAGAACGAAGTGAAAATCAGATCTGCCTACTTTTGGTGGCAGATGTTGTTCCACCCGTTCCTGTTGTTGAATCAGTGTTGTTAACTTCACGCATATATGATTATATCATTATTATTTAATGCTTTTGTAAAACGAATTAAAACCTCTTTGTTTGTATGCGCATTGCTGTGAAAATCATTAAAATGAAAAATTCTCTATATTTCTTGAAAGATATTATTGGATATTTCACAAAATAAAAAATATAATAAAATATTAAAAGTTTATAATTTTCTACAATTTTTACAGTTTGGAAAACGTTTCATACTGGTATTTTACCAGTAACATTTTAATTCCGGAACGGTAATCGTTCATTGCCATCATTTTGGTAACAGTTACGACATTTCATATAAAACAGTATGAAACGAATAAAAGTAAATGTACAATACCTGGAAAAATTAATACATGGAACTATAAATACATACACCAAATGGTCGTACTATTAAGTACTTGATGATAAATTTTCTTCTGAGTATAATAATAAAAAAAAGAAAAACCTAAAATAATTTTTACTAAAAACATAAACTGTATTTGCTATCAAGTATTTTTTCTAAAAACCCAATTAAATTTTTAAGATATTCAAACGATATCGTAATTATGACATAATGCACAAAAAATCAAATTTTTATTTCTTTACTATTTTTAATAATTTTTAAGCAGAGATTTGGAGGAATATTTATACAAATCTTCTGTATCGTTTTCATGAAAACGACCAATGTGGGTAATAAATTCTCAGGTGATATTTTATATTATATTGATTTTACGATATTAAAATCATTTTCTGCATTTGCGTTTATATGGACTAAAAATTGTTGAAGTAATTCTGGTAAACACTAAACATACAATAGTTTTGCAGAAAAAAATTACACAATTTTTGTATGACATTAAAAAGTATAATAAAATGTGTCGTTGAGAATCAAAAAGGCTTAACCCATTTTTGGAAAAAAAAGATAAACTAGGCCATAATTCCTATTCTAGAGCTGGTATTACATATATTGTATTTTTAAAATTTCAGAATTTAACGTTTTTAACCACATTTTAATAAGTATGTTATTTGATATACATTAAAACATAGAAGTTTGCTTCAAAAAATTCCAAAAATTCAAGATTTGAAAAATTGTTCGAAATAAATTGGGACATCTACATTTTTCTGCAAGTATTGGATATTTTGGAAATTGTGCCACACTATTATTATTGTTAGCTCAATTAAAGGACACTTCGAGTTGATCTACTCAATTTTTTGACTTTTTTCTCCTTCTGTGAAATTTGCTTTCTGTTGGTTGCTATCTTTTGCCTGTAAGATATCGATATAACTTCATACTATTTAAAGAAAGGATTTTTTTACTGCAAGATAATATATTTGACTGAAAATATTGGGCAAAGTCTAAACAAACTATATCTAAAATATTACATCATTTGTCATTTTTACTTCCTGAGATGAAATATCCTTTGAACTGTTTCTGCGGAATACAAAAGCGTTTCTCAATTTCGAATTTCATAAATTTAAATTTAATCTAAATTCAAAATCTTTAAATATGTTGATATCACTATTATTAATAATCCAAGTACATTCTGTTTTACTGTTTGAAATTTAATATAGTTTGACAACAACATTTTTCAATTTTTTCCTTTATCACTATTTAGAGAGGCCTCTATGATTGAAATAATATAATAAAATTAGTAAATATTCAAAATACATAGGTAATAAATTTGTCATACATACTGTCTAAAGACGACGGATACTCAAATATTTCTATCACGTATTCGTATCGCTATATCGATTCGTACCGCTACAGAACTTTTATATGATTGCCATCGAATTACAGTAGGCGATAGTGTTTTATATATATATATATATATATATATATATATATATATATATATATATATATATATATATATATATATATATATATATATATATATATATATTTGGAAATTTTCTTGAAACTCTTTAAATTTTTCTTTTGTAGTATAATTATATTTGATTCCAAATTACACAAAAAATACATATGGAGATCAAAAATGTACTGTTATTGTGGAATTACACAACTGACACAACTACATTTCTTTACAAAGAGAACGAAGTGAATTTAGATCTGCCTACTTTTGGTGGCAGATGTTGATTCCACCCGTTCCTGTTGTTGAATCAGTGTTGTTAACTTCACGCATATTTGATATTTTGTTTATATATAATAACATAAATCAGTTACGTACAGAATTATTATTAGCATGCACATAATTGATTTTTTCGAATTACTTGATTAATTTGATTAATTATAAAAGTAATTAATAACTTGGGCGCCAAACATGATTGATTTAAACATGTATGTCATTAATATTTTCCTTTCCTTGTATGCACTTTGAAACCGGGCCCAACAAATTTTCATTTCACTTTTACTATGTTAGAAGGAATAAGCATTATCCATTTTCATTTATGTCAAAATTTAGCTTGTAGCGTATTTATATCTCTTTCGGAATAATATAGTTCCGAATTTACTTACAATAAGAAAGAGACGCATTGTTTATCATTTAAGTTGTTTTAAGACTCAATAAAAGTTACTTTACTTTACTTTACAAATTTTCATTTGTGAATAGCAACACTGGAATTTTTTGTGTGTACCTTCAATTGAGCCGATGAGCAGAAAAAACTACGACGGCTACCGACAAATAAAATTGACGACGGCTGGTCTAGAATTTCGACTGGCGCAGAGCTCTGTGCTTTAATCGTTGATTAAACAAATCTAAAAATTTTTAAAGGAAATAAAAGCAATTAACAATAGTTGATTTGAATATTTTACAATTTTTCACAAGATTTTAAAATAATTGCGTAATAAAATAATTCTAATATAAGCAAGAAGTGCATTTATCCGAAACTATATCGAGTTGCAAAATTATAAAAACATACTCGCACGTGTTGTCAACTCGGAACTAAAGCAATTTCTGTTATATTAATATACAAAGAAAATAAACAAACACAATGGGTGGCAAAGGAAAACTTATAAATAAAAAACGTAAATTTGTCGGTCACAAAGATGATGATCCAGAATTTGACTTGACAAAAAAACATTTGAAAACCTCACACATACGCTCATTGGAGAAACGTCTAATTGTTGTTCTAGAGGGATCACAGTTGGAGACTGTAAAGGTATAATATACAAACTTCATATTTACAAACTTCATATTTACGGAAAATTGTCTAATAGGTCGGAAATACATTTGAACTGCTCAATTGCGACGATCATGCTAATATTATGCGCAAAAATAAGCGGGATCCTGGCACTTGTCGTCCTGACATCACACACCAGTGTCTGCTGATGCTGTTTGATTCTCCGCTTAATCGAGCCGGGCTGCTGCAGGTGTACATAAAAACCGAACGCAATGTCCTCATTGAAATCAACCCGCAGACTCGAATTCCTCGCACTTTCAAGCGCTTTGCAGGTCTAATGGTACAATTGCTGCATAAATTTGCCGTACGCGCGAATGATACCTCGGCCAAGCTAATGAAAGTTATTAAAAATCCAATAACCGATCACCTTCCGGTCGGTTGCAAGAAATATGCCTTTTCGTTCTCTGGCAAGCTGGTTGCCAACCTACGCGACTTAGTGCCACGCAAGGGTCAGGACTCATTGCAGGCTCTAGGCGCAGATAAGCATACAGAAATAGACGAAGAAGCGCCCATAGTGTTTGTTATTGGCGCATTTGCACATGGTGTACTCAAAAGCGACTACACGGAGGGTTTGTATTCCATAAGCAATTATCCGTTGTCTGCGGCGATTGCATGTTCCAAATTGTGCAACGCATTCGAGGAGGTTTGGAACATTTTATAGTTTATTGTGTAAGAAACAAATAAACATATTTGAAATATCTATAATTTGTGTATTTGTTTTTAAGGACTCTTGGCAGCTTAATGTTTTATTTGTGTAGTAAAGACAAAATCAACATGGAGATACTTATTTAAAATTTGTACAGTAATAATTGTCAAAACCATAGTTTACAACTGTACATTAGACTGGCCATGGCTGTGAATGAAAATATTTTATAGAATTTGATTGAAAATGTCAACCGCTAAAAATGCTTTTTTGGATAAGAAAATTGAAATAAACCCGCCGTGATCTCAAAATTTGCGTGTTGGTTTGCACATCGACAATTTCAAAATTTAATTAAAATGACGTCTCTAGGTACGTCGATCACGGGATTTAGCCTAAAATCAGTCTCGAAATAATCCGGCGATTTAAAACTGAAATCCTGGGATAAACGTGATTAGAAAAATTCTATAAATAGTGCTAAAAGTACTGCTATTTATGAAAATTTCACTGTGTCAATGAATAATATTAAACTAATAAGGACCGTTATCTCATCTCAAAAGTTAAGCTTTCTTTAACAATGGTTTCCCGTGAAAAAATGATTATATATAATAACATATGATTTGATCTGATATCATATATGATCAGATACGTAATTTGTCTCTATCCAATTATATATAACTACATATAGTTGGATATGGACACATATGAACCTACACACAAAAATTCCAATGGTAATATTAACAAAAATCCGGTCTAAAGTAACAAATATTTGATAATATACGGTCACCAAAAAATATTTGTTATATTACAAATATTTACAATTCCCTTATTTCATTGTTATATTAACAAATTGTCTTATTTCTTTAATAAAGGACTTTTGTTCCATTAACAAAGTAAAATTATATGTTCATTAAACAAATTTATTTTGTTTGAAAATAATTTTTTTTAGCCTTTATAAAAAGGAGGAAAACTTGTATCAATTTTCCTTCTATTATAAAATACATGTGGTCAAAAATAAATACTCAAGACCACTGTGGTCAAAAACTTTAAATTCGTGTCTGGCACTTTAATTTTAACCACATCTTCCTCCATAATAAGTTGTGGTTAAAATCAATTCTTTCATACAAGTTAATTAATATGCGGTTTTGCATTTTTTGATTTGTTATAATTATAATACACAGAAACTACACAACATTTTAATAATGTAGTGCAAACGCTAACACAATTGAAAATAATACAATGAATCGAAGTGTCATGACGCGTTGTTATTGCTTTTTTTCAATTGTAAATAAACAAATGGCCTGTTGACATAACAAATATCCGTTTTGTTCATGTAACTGAGAATTTTTTGAATTGTTATATTAACAAATGCAGCCTTTCTATTTACAAAGATCATTGTCCATTTGACAAATAATGATTTTGTTTTATTAAGAAGTGTAAAACCATATTTTTGGTTAAATACAAAAATGAAGATTTGTAAGATTTACAAGTATTTGTTAATATAACAATACAGAAAAATGACTAGTACGGATAACATTTTTTTTTTATTTATTTAAATTAATTTAAATTTTAGTGGGAAGAACAAAAAGATTTAACAATCGTTGTTTAATAAACAAAGACATGTTTAATGCAACAATGAGACGTTAACCAATTTTAATTTGAGAATGCCACCACAGGACGATTTGTATTAAGTTATAATTTTTATTAATTTAATTACTTTTTTAAAAACAATTGTTTAATTTAGTATACTAAATAAAAATATATATAAGTAATTATGACAAAAATGTTTTCTTTTCTGTTTTGGTCTGGCAATGTGACATATAGCAGGAGTTGCAAAAGAGACAACAAGATTATTTTTAAATGAACGCTAGGAGATTTCTCTCATCAAAGTAAAAAAATAAATATTTTATTTCAACTTTTGTTTTTTATAAACTCTGTTTTTCTCGAAATTTGTATCTAGTATTTTATTTATCTTTTTTTAATTTCTCAATGTATCAAGGTGTAATAAACAATTTTTTCATACACAATTTTTATCTCGCACTTACCGTTTTCCTTGCCGTTTACTTCTTGTGGTGCTCACAAAATTCCTCAATATACACTTTTATTATAAAAAAACAATTTCTAGTTTTTTAAGAATACTATTTTATGCATGAATTTTACAAAATTTTCATTCAGAATAGTTGTCTAAAGTGTTCACCGTTAGCCTGTATACAAATAAAAATTTATTTGAATATTTTACGAAATACATTACCGGAGCTTCTAGAAGATTGGTCGAAATTTAAAAGATTAGTTAAATGAAAATCATAGCAATGGTCGAATTGTAATGTCCCATTTCAGGCCAACAAGATTACCATATCTAATAATGCTAGATTTTTTCTTCATGGTTCCCCATGAAAAAATTGGTTTATTCAACTGAAATAATTACTGTGAATGATTTAAACCATAGGATAACAGCAGCAGCAAATAAAATAAGACATGACTTGCGAACAATGAATGCTAAAAGTCTTATTTTAAAACAATCTTTTACTTTTATTCAGGCTAACTGAGAAAACTTAAAATAATTATTCTAAATGAAAATTTTGTTAAAAATTAAAGAATTCTTTAAAAACTAAATATGGTTTTGTATTTTGAGGAATTTGAGAATTTTAGAGCACTATAAGAAGTGCTCCGCAATGAAAACGGATAGTGCGAGATAAAAATTGTGTATTCAAAAATGGTTTATTATGCTATGATAGATTCAAAGATAAACAAAATATTAGATATAAATTTGGAGAAAAACTGAGTTTTATAAAAAAAAGTTGTAACCCAAGTAACACATTTCAAAACTTAGTCTGGATCTGTAGATTAACATGTATCGATACGTAGAATTGAATCGGTTCTTGGCTAAGACTGGAAATTGAAACTCGAATATTACTATTAAAACTTTAAAAACAAAATGAAAGTCGATATATAGAAAAACTGTGTGATGGGACAAGGAATTCTCTACATTTTTCCATTTAAATTTCACTACTTACCTACTGCCAACCATGTTTAGCATCAACAAATCTCAACATTTAAAACAGTTTTCAGATCTCCAGATCTTCAAAATGAACCATCGTGTATTTAAAATGTAAAATAGTTAATTGGTGCAGTGAAATTAAAAAAAAAGCAAAAAACATAACCTTTAAATAAATTTTAAAATGACAATAATAATTGTTTTATTTTCAATATATTTTTTTTGACATTCTTAACATTCTGTATGCAAACTATCTGTCTAGATGAACTAACCTGTATATACTTTAACCATGCTAGAAAATATGATCGATTATCTGTAAAATTAATTTAATATTTTTACCTTTAAATAAATTTTAAAATGACAATTATAATTGTTTTATTTTCAATATTTATTTTTTTTGACATTCTCAACATTCTGTATGCAAACTATCTATCTAGATGAACTAACCTGTATATACTTCAACCATGCTAGAAATTATGATCGATTATCTGTAAAATTAATTTAATATTTTTGCTCTGGGCTATAAATTGTAGAAGTTATAAATTAATAACCCAGGTAACACATAGAAAAACTTAGTCTGGATCAATAGATTTACATGTAGCGAATATATATCGATACGTAGAATTAAATCTGTTCTTGACTTTGCACGGAAACCAACATAGAATTCTATGTAGAAAATTCGAAATATTCTATTCTTATCTGAATAAAGAATTCTGTAGGGATTTCTGCTTTTATATCGAGAAAAAACCTAGCATTGCTTTTTAAATTATAAACAACAAAAAAAAAAAGAGTCATTCAATGTGATATTTTTTAAGCAACACAATTATTAAGTAAATTCTTCCAGAGCAACATCTACTCAAAGCGTTCAATCTGCAGTTAAATCACCAACTTGTTTAAATACTTCTGGAGACGATGCCAACATTTCTTCAACTATGATTTATAAAATATTCGAAAAATTAGAAAATAACCAAAACAAAAACCATAATTTAATTATTCGTAAAATAGCCATATTAAGGAAACAGATAAAAACAAAATTAGAGAATTTCCACCATATTCGTGAGCTTAGAAGTATAGATTTCGTTACGAATTCTAGCTTCTTTCGTTAGTTTTGCCATAGATGAGTAACGATCATGAACGTAGAAATATGAAGAGAATTCTGTGTTCAAATTCTGTATATCGATGTACACGCACACAGACACCAACAAATTGAAACAAAAAAAAAATAAGTATCGAAACATAGAAAAACTATGCCAGGGGACAGGGAATTCTCTAAATTTATCGACATAGATGTTCGTTACGTACCTACTGCCAAGCTAACGAAAATGTTCAGAATTCGTAACGAAATCTTTACTTTGTGTTATTTGGGAAATGGTTGTATCATTTTTTCTAAAGTAAATTTTTAAGTTTAAAAAAATTACAAATGATTTTGTTACACGACTTCAAGACACCAACAGAAAAGTTATATACATTAATTAAAATAAGAATAAAATTTTTTAACTTGATCAGATTTGGAGCAAACAGATTTGGAGCAAAACCAGGACTGCAGCATAAAAATAGTTGGATTATAGCAACAGAAATATAAACTGCTTAAATTCCGCGAGGGCGTACCAAAGCTGACTTTCATGTAATTATGGATCAATGTAGCCTCGATTGCGCTAGCAAATACCCCGTTTTCAACAGTTCTTTTGGTGTCGATATGGAAACTTATGTATGATTCGTCCCGCACAACGCGTTAGCATAACCGCACGATTTTGCGGAAGCACTGTCTCTTTGTCTAACATATGTGATCTTATTAATCTCCTCAATGTAAACTTTAAGTTAATACAATTTTTTCCTTTACAGAACCCTTGAGCCGCATACAGCAAGTATTTTAAACGCAATTATCAATATTATAATTATATCAACATTCACATAGAAGTCAGGAGTGATCGTTAAAGTCAAAATATTGAGCGTCAGGCTATCATCGCCTGATAAATGGTGTCACCAAATTTAGTTTCTGGAATGTCTGCACGAAACACATCGAAAATTACATTGTTTTTTCAATTAATTAATTGTTTTTCGACTAATTTGTTAACCATATTAACCCAAGAAACAAAACGTGCCGTATACGGATTTCGAATCCGTTAAGAGTACGTTTCGACGGTACGTTAACGGACCGTCATACTGGATGAAATACGGAGCGATTCCGTTGTTATTAAGTTTTGACGGTCCGTATGAAAAACGGAATGAATATATTGAAAGCACCGTTTCTACCATATAATAGTATACAAAATAATCTTTTGCATATTTTTATTTAACAAGAAACAAACTTATTATGAATAATATTTTACATGAAATATACAAAATTTTACTAAGCAAAACAACATAATTGGTGTTTATAATGTTATAATCTACTGAAATTCCGCATGATATTTCCACCATCGATTTCTTGTGAACAGAAACCTAAACAATTATTAATTAAAAACTGGATTGCAGTTGTCGTAGGGCTTAAATGAGTCTCTCTGAGTCTGCAATGTTTAGTGATGGAGGTTTTATTAGCCAAAGAGCCAAGACAATTTTGCATCAAACATTATCCGCAAACTTTATATCACATTTTCAGAGCTCTTTGATTTAGTCCTTTTTGAACATCGTTTAAGCCATTCACCAACTGCGATCCTCCGAGCTTATTGTTCATGTTCACAAAATCAAATGAATTGAAATGTACACCAATAACGGAAGAAAATCAGTGCCGTTGAGTTGGAGTATAAACGGAAAATTTACGGAGTACTCCGTTTCAACGGAAACATTTCGGAGTTCTCCGTTTCAACGGTACCGTAAACGACTACAATAAAACGGCA
Organism: Dryomyza anilis; assembly: GCA_951804985.1. Classification (NCBI taxonomy): domain Eukaryota; kingdom Metazoa; phylum Arthropoda; class Insecta; order Diptera; family Dryomyzidae; genus Dryomyza; species Dryomyza anilis. The sequence goes on along the minus strand of OX638130.1, from coordinate 29,913,520 downwards.
ATCTTACGGAGTTATTTAGAAATACGAAGCAAAACGAAATTCTAATGAAGTCGTCCGATTTGACGGTACGTTAACGGTGCGTAATCGTATATGCTACGACGGATACTTGGTCAATGCTCCGTAAACATTGTGATTCCGTATTGTGATTCCGTGTGTCCTAGGCTCCGTATAAATGTTTCTGGGGAACTTATAATATATGTCAATACTGACTATAGTCAAAAATTAAAATTTTAAATAAAATTACCATAAAAAATTAAAATACACTTGTTTTAATTTACAAATATAAAAACTCACTAGGCTATATCTTTTTCCACTCAGTTTTCCGTACGTTTATGGTGCGTTTTGTTGTATTTCACTCCGGTTTGTTTACTGAAATACGGTACGATAATGGCACGTTTGCGGTACTACAAATATTTGTACTCCGTTTAAAGTACGATACAGTGGCACGTCATAACGGATTTTCAACTGATTCAAATTAATTTTCGATGTTCCTTAAAACCCGCTCACCAATACGTTTCCGGCTTCAGAAATCGGCACGTTTCCGGAATATGATTCCGTTTTGCTGTACCGATAACGGCACATAAGCGGAACGAATTATTCTTGGGATATGATATTGTAGCGTCGGCAGCTCAGAGGTCAGTGCGTTGAACTGCGAACCCACTGGTCCCATTTTAAAATCTGGGCTGGGACCAACAACATTTTTTCACCTAAAATCATTTTTATATACCGCTCTACCTCTCGATAGGTAATGGCAAAATAAACAGTGCCCATGAAAAGTTCTGAACCGAGCGTCAAACTATTATAATTGTTAGAATATTTAACTCCAATAATGATGGCACGAATTCTCTTGGGGACCTCTTTGAACATCATTTTAAAATTTTGTTTTTATTTATTGAATCATTTTACATTTCAAAAAAAAATATTTTAATTAACAAATAAGAAATAAATTATTTCTCTCGTCAAATAAAAAGATGAAAGATAAAAATTTTATATTTGAACGAAAAGTAAAAAATACAAATAAAAAAGTATTTATCATTTATTTGAATAAATATTTATTAAATAATGCCCTACACTGCACTCTGGCTTTATTTAGTGTTTCATTTTTGCCTGTTGTTGAAAGTGCAATGATTGTTTTTGATCTCTTCATCGTAATGCGAATTTTGAATTAATCCCAATTAAATCGGTAATTAAAGTCAGAGTGTGACCCTGACCAAATATATATACTTTTCTATAGCTAACATGTCTCTATCCGCGATTTTTTAAATACTGAACAAAATAAAAAATAATAAGAGTGCCGTTAAAATAATCACTGTTTATGTATTTTTTTTAGCCGAAAATTGTCGAACCAAACGCAAACTTTGAGGTCCCCGTTGAGTTTCTCCACATCGATTTTCCCATCCAATAGATCATTTTTAGGGGTTGATCTGTTCTCGATTTGAAATCATGAAAATCCATTGTCAGTCTACATATATCATCGATTTGTATTTTGGAATGTAAAATAAATAGAAGAGTGAATTTGATTTTACTATTTTTATTTACCTTTTTTTATTAAATTACATATTAGAATCAATTATATAAATTTCATTTTTTACAAATGCTAATATGTGTAGTTATACAAAATTTTAAATGTATTGCAAATGAGTGTTATAAAACTTAGAATTATTGCCAACAGAACTTTTGCAGCAAAGCGTAATTACATATTTAATTTTTCTGTTCAATTATACGTAATATATAAAATATATAAATATATATATATACATACATATATATATATATATATATATTTTATATATTAAAAATAAGAGAAAATTGCAATTAGTCTGCACACAACGTTCTGACAAACATTTCAATGAACCTACGATTTGCCACCGCTAGATTTCTTTTCTTCTAACGTCTTCTTTTCGGATTCACGTTTTGCAGCTGCTTCGGCGCGCTGTTGCCTGATCAAAGCTAAACGTGCTAAGTCCGCTTTAGCCTCACTTGTTTTTCCTGCCGCATGTAGTTTCTCATAACGCAAACGAGCCTTTTGCTTCTCTACCTGTTCACGTTCACGGCGCGACAACTCGGGTTTCACGGCTTCTGTTTCGTCTAACGATAAATTTTTCAATTTCGCTGCTGATTTCTTAACTGCCCTGTTGGGATTTTCGATCTCAATAAGAGACGCAACACCTTTCTTAGCATCGCGATCATCCTCAGAGGACTCCTCGTCAGAGTCTTCCTCGGAACTGCTGCTACTGCTGACCGTTTTCTTTGTACGCACTTTAGGTTTTGCTTTAGTGCTGGTACTAGCAGCGGCGCCCTCCTCAGACGAGGTCTCCTCCTCGCTACTGGACTCATCATCTTGGTGTTGCAATTCTTCGGGGCTGGTGAAGTGACGGCTACGTCCTTTATGATTGACATATTTTCCACGTGGCATTTTTGTTGATAATTTCCTTTAATTGTATCGCTCTTCAAGAGTTATTTTACAATCTATTTATAATTATCAAAAAATATATTACATATAAATTTCTGTAATTTTTTCAGTTTAATTCAGAAATGTGTTCTGTTCAACACTTCGAATAAAAAAATGTCTAATCACTATTAGCCTCGTTTAAACGGCATAAAGTAGTCGTACGACTAAAGCGGATGTTTCAATGCGACTTGCTTTACTGCCTTCTGACATTTTAGTAGCTGGCAAAGCCATGAAAGTTCCCTTATTTTCAAATCAATATTAACACTAAATCTTAAATTGTTTTCTACGTTTACTTTTAATGAAGATTTCGCCTTATTTCAAACTCGATATCAAATTAACCTACATTTAGTTTTTTTCTTTTAAATATTGACTTAATCCCGCAAAAAATATAGGCCAACAAAAAGGGCCTTCATATATATCGTACACTTCAAACCCGAGCGTCAAGACAACTTCAGAAAATCGATGCAAGCATCCAAAATGTGGTAGACGTGTTTTTTTAAGCTTTTATGTTATAAACTCACGAATATAATTCTGAAGCCTATTCAAGGTTTGCGGGGCGGTCGGTATATTGTTTTAAATATTCACAGAAGTCCAAACACTAATAAATTTCGATAAGATATTGGATTTTGGAGCGCGTTATGTTATATTTTTTGTCAGGGTTTCTATTGCAATCATAAAAAAACATACTGTTTTTAGCGTCACTAAATTTTTGCTCCTAATTTTCATTGCTCTTTTTGGTAATGTTATTATCAAATCATTTTCAAAATTAGAGTAAGCGCTAAAAATAGCACTTATTTTATATTTGAAACTGATTTGAAAAAAACAGTAGACCTTAAAGGCAATTATGATTATTTTTCAAACGCTTACCCTGTGGCATATTTGGTTATAAGTGAGTAGCAAACATTTTGGCGAGTGTGAAGTTAACAACTTTTTTTCAACAACTATTTTCTGTCAAAATATGCGGAACGGGTGGAATTGGAACAAACAAGCGTTTGACAGCTGGAAAGAAGAACAAGAGAATTTTGACAATTGGCAAAAAGTTGACGGATTTTGAGGTTTCTCTGGATTTGTGGACAAAGGAGCAGGATACTCATAGCAAATGATACATGGATCGACAGGTATTATCAATATCTATCAATTAGTATCACTGACATGTATGTGAATTGTTTTCTTTAGCCGACAGAACCAGTTTAAAGTGCCAAAAAGCAGTGGACATGTAGCTAAACATGGTTGTTGGCTATAATGCTTTCAAGGATCATCATAAAAATTGCTGGGTTCAGTTCGCAATGTATTCACCTATCTGGCCATATAAACATTTTTCTTCAACTCCTTCTAGTTCCGCCACAATTCAGTAAATCCTCTGGCATATTTTTTCGAAGGTTAATGATAGAACCACTTTCAAGGGTTGTTGGTGAGTTCTTATCAATGTATCACATTTTAAAGTAAACATTCTAAATCCAAATTTTAAGCCCTATCCAAAAATATATAACTTTTTATACTAGCTCTAGCTGTTTTGGAATAGTAAACACCATCGTTGGCCATGAAAGGAGGAAAACGGTTGATGAAACACGTTTGAGGATTTGTTAGGCATAATATGTTCAGCTATGCCTTATATAAGTACACAGTTTATTTATAATTAATATAACCTTTTCAAAAGTGTAATTATAATTTTTATAGGATCATTCGATCCAAAAAGGGAGAAGACATCAAAAGACCCCCTTGAAATAGTTGTTGAAAACCATTTCTGGAGTTGATGGATATAATTTGTCCAGCAATCATTTATCTTGGTAAGCAGTTAATTTCTAATTCAAATTACCTTTTCAAAACAGTTATTGTAATTTTTCTAGGACCATTCGTTCCAAAAAGGGAGATGCCTTCGATGTACGTATTATGATGAAAATGGTTGTTGGAAATCATTTCTGGAGTTGATGGACATAATTTGTCCAGAAATCATTTATCTTGGTAAGCAGTTTAATTCTAATTCAAATGACCTTTTCAAAAATGTACCATTTGTATTTCTAGGACTATCCGTTCCATAAAGGGAGATGCCTTCGATGGACGTACTATGATGAAAATGGTTGTTGGAAATCATTTCTGGAGTTGATGGACATAATTTGCCAGGAATCATTTATCTTGGTAAGCAGTCTAATTCTAATTAAAATTGTCTTTCCAAAACAGTAGTTATAATTTTTCTTGGACTATCCGTGGACAAATTATGTCCATCAACTCCAGAAATGGTTTCCAACAACCATTTTCCTTATCGTACGTCAATCGAAGGCTTCTACCTTTTTGGAACGAATGGTCCTAGAAAAATTACAATAACTGTTTTGGAAAGACAATTTTAATTAGAATTAAACTGCTTACCAAGATAAATGATTGATGGACAAATTATGTCCATCAACTCCCGAAATGATTTCCAACAACTATTTTCATAATAGTACGTCCATCGAAGGCATCTCCCTTTTTGGAACGGATGGTCCTAGAAAAATTATAATTACTGTTTTGGAAAGATAATTTTAATTAGAATTAGACTGCTTACCAAGATGAATGATTCCTGGACAAATTATGTTCATCAACTCCAGAAATGATTTCCAACAACCATTTTCATCATAGTACGTCCATCGAAGGCATCTCCCTTTTTGGAACTGATAGCCCTAGAAATACAAATGGTACATTTTTGAAAAGGTCGTTTAAATTAGAATTAAACTGCTTATCAAGATAAATGATTCCTGGACAAAGTATGTCCATCAACTCCAGAAATGGTTTCCAGAATGGTTCGTCCATCGAAGGCAGCTGCCTTTTTGGAACGGATGGTCATAGAAAAATTATAATTACTGTTTTGGAAAGGTAATTTGAATACAAATTAAACTGCTTACAAAAATAAATGATTCTTGCACAAATTTTGTCCAACAACTTCTTAAATGTTTTCGAACAACCACTTTCAGCATGGTACGTCCAACGATGGCGTCTCCCTTTTGTGAACGGATGAACGTAGAATAAAAAAAGATATGTTTTTGGAAAGATCGTTAAATTTAGGACTAGACTGCTTACCAGAAAATATGTTTCTTGGGCGAGAACTGGCCAACAACCCTTGAAAAGTCTTTTATAAGTAAGCCTAAAAAATAAATGGTTTAGCATTCGTTGATTTGTGGCGAAACTAGACAGAATAGAATTAAAATGTTTGCACTGCCTGATAGGTAATTTAATTCTGAATTGAGTCCAATTAATTTTAAGGTGCTCCTTGAAGGCGATGTGGTCAACAACTTCTATTAGCTGCAAGGCCGTCTGTTTAAACTGCATCTAATGACTAAAATAAATACTATACAGATATGACAGTGCTTTAATCGAGTAGGTATTAGTTTACCTGTCGATCCATGTACGTTTTATCATGAGTATCGTACTCTTTCGTCCAGAATTCCTCCAAATCCCTCAATTTCTGCGATATTTTTGTCCAGCTGTCAAAGTGGAACGAGTGGAATTGAAAAAGTTGTTGAGAAAAGTTGTTAACTTCACGCACATGCTGATAGACATGAGGTTGCCGTTTGTCATTTATTTTGTTGATACAAGAACGTACTCAGTTGTCGTAACAAATGCACAAACGTCAAATTTTGACAGAATGAAAAATGCAATCATGAGGTTACGACAACCGAACGTGCAGTTGCGCGGACTAACATTTCGGTTTGATTAAAAAAATGGTACGTTCATTTTAATGACATGAGGTTACAACAAATGTATTTCGGTTGCAACACTGAAACGTTGGTTCAGTTAACCTCAAGCCAAAAGAGGATTTTTCTGTGTGCATGTATCGTCAAATCAACCTTTTTATTTTTCAATTTCCATTCGCAGAGAGCAATTTTTTGATAATGGCTGTTGTTTTTGTTAGTTGGATTTCGTTCGTTCAGTTTAAAACGTCAAATGAAATTTTTCATTTGATTCAAAATGGCTGAAAAACGAAATTGGTGTTCATGGTCTTACAAATTTGTGTGTAAGTATTATATTATAACCCAAGTAACCACGGCTCGACAATTGCCACAAACTATTGTGGCATATGTGTACCCTTTAAGTTACCTCTGACACCAGTGTTGCGAACTAATAATATGTAGTCTTAAAAAGGTGACTAATAACATGTATGGAACATACGCTTTAATATGTCGCAATGCTGTGTTATATAAGTCATACATTCTGATAATGGAACATAAATTTAGTTCCAAAGGGGTGGCTAAGAACATGTGTGGGACAATGCAATAATATGGTACAATGCTGTGATATATATACGATAATGGGCGGAGCTAACTTTATTGTTATGAAGTGGTAAAATAGTGGCAAATTAAAAAATGTATTGTGTTCCATATATATGGCAAGAATGAATGAAGAACCTCATAGGAACATATATATATAAATATAAATATATATATAAATATATATATATATATATATATATATATATATATATATATATCTACATACATATGTACTGTATTAACTTTAAAATTTAATAAATGTATATTATTATACACGACATATTCATAACATCCACTACATATCTTTATAAAAAGTTGTGTGCGCAAAAGCATAATTTAAGAAATAAAGAAAATCACAATTTTAATAAATTTTCACTAGTGACGAGATGTGCAACATTGCTGAGAATAATCTATCACTGAAATTTATTGAATATGTCTTATAATCTATCAAGCAGGACTACACAAACGAAAGTCGCCGAAAGTTAATCGATCCGCAGACATTAACGCATATTTTCCGCATCACAAATAACATTGGCTGTGATGACTGGACGCATTGGTAAGTGGACAGGCGTACACCCAGAAAAAAATTCCCTCAAATCCCATTAAAATTGTTTAATAGAACAATTATTGATTTAATAGTATACAAAAAATAAATTTACAAAAAATAAATTCAATGTCATGGTATTTTCTTGTATTTAATGGTATTTTCTGATTAAAATAATAATTTATACTATTGACTATTTTTAATAGTAAAAAACTATTATTTATATAGTATTTTTTTCTGGGTGTATGATACAAGAGAGTTCAGTTTTTAATATTTTCCTCCGGCAGCCGACAGTCGTTCGCATGTGCAGAAAACACGCTATGAAGCTGCCAATTGGCGCTACAAGTTTAGTTATGACATACCCGTGATCAAAGACTTTATATATATAAGATGGTTAAGTTTCTGGCTCGCTATGTTTTGTACTAAAAAGATGCGGTTGTCATTTAGCCAACCATAATTTTATAGTACTAAATTATTCTGTGCAGCAAATAAAATGAGACAAACCATACACTTGTTGTAGAAACACTTGTCGTGCCCCTTTAATTTCTATTGTTACGGCTGCACAAAAAGCAGCAACAACAATAGTTGAAAAATAATTAATTTTCAACGATTTTTCCTGCATTATTTAAATATGCTTTATTTTTTATGAAAACATCAAAAGTTGTAGATTTTTGGTCTTCAATTTTTGATATTGTCGGAAAAAATATTCCTATAAACATTATTTTATCATAATTCTGTTTGTGTTTTCAACGGACAGACATCTATGCTTTTTGGGTTACGGCTGCGCAAAAAACAACAACAACAGCAACTGACAGTTGCGCAAAAAAACACAGCAACAACAATAGGTGTGAAATAATTAAATTTCGACGATTTTTCCTGCAGCATTTAAACACGCTTTATTTTTTATGAAAACATTAAAAGTTGTAGATTTTGTGTCTTCAATTTTTGATATAAACTGAAAAAATATTCCTATAAACATTTTTACATCATAATTCTGTTTCTGTTTTCAACAGACATCTATGCATTTTTGGTTACGGCTGCGCAAAAAGTACAACAAAAACAGCAATTGACAGTTGCGCAAAAAAAACAGCAACAAAAATACGTGTGAAATAATTAAATTTCTATGATTTTTCCTGCAGCATTTAAACACGCTTTATTTTTTATGAAAATATCAAAAGTTGTAGATTTTGTGTCTTCAATTTTTGAAATAATCTGAAAAAATATTCCTATAAACATTTTTACATCATAATTCTGTTTCTGTTTTCAACAGACAGACATCTATGCATTTTTATACTTTTTTCTTTTGCAGCAGACGGACGGACACCTACATTATATTGTAGTGTCGTCTCACTCTCTCTCACATGGCTCTTATGGCATGCGACCTGTCAAAGGTGAACTTTGAAGTTCACTTAACGTTGAAGATCACTTAAAAAAAAGGCACGCATACATTAAAAGTTTTGTGTATAATGCACCTATACATTCTTGAAAATTTCCAACTTACATTGTGTATATTTGAAATCGTTCAACACATTCAAATATTTTCTCAACACATCCAAACTTTAACTTTCATCAAAACAAATTAAATGAAATTTCTGTTTTCGTGATATTGAGCAAATTTTGTAGTTTCATGGGTTTTCAAGTAATTATGCTACGATAATAAATTAAATGTGTTGAATTATGTAAAATAGCTTTAAAAAAAGCAAGAAAATATTAAATTCTATTTAAATATTTGAAATTTTAATATTTCTTTATATTGTATTTTTTATATTTGGTTACTTTTGAACTATTACAAAATATTAAAATAATTTAAATATTTAAAAACTAAAAAAATATCGTCACCGTATAATTCCATTTAAAATAAAAAAAATATTGTTGAAAATATGTTTTAATTTTATTTCATAATACAAATGTTACTAAATTTAAAATATACACTTTGTATTGATTAGATTATTTAAATGTTTATTTATTTATTTACATAAAAAATTTATAAACAATAAAAAAAATTTTAAAATATTAAAAAATTTAAATATTAAAAAATAAAATAATAGCGTTACCTCATTATTCGTTTGCTCCATAAGATATAAAAATAGTATATTGTAAATATATTTATTTTTTAAACTTAATTTTTGTTTATTAATTTTTGTTTTTTTTTTTAAATTTTCAAATTTATTTCATAATAAAAAAAATAAAAACAGATAAAATAATAGTTCATTTTAAATACCTATTTTTTTTAAACTAAATGTTATTATTTTTTAATTTTAAAATTTATTTCATAATACATTACAAAAATTAAAAATACAAAAGGGTATCGTCACATATATGGTTGGCTCCACAAAACAATATAAAAAAACTTTTATTTTCTTAAAATCAAATGGTTTATAATATTAAATTAATATTATAATTAATAATTAAAACGCATAATAAATTAATATTTTATCTTATTATATATATTAGATTTTCTTTCTTTGAATTGCAATCATATTTTGTATTTTTATACATTTCCTAAATCTATATGGCAAACACTTTGGTTTGTCCCCAATAGTTCATTATATTGCTCAAATCATATGAAAAAATCATAAATTTCTGTGTTTTTAATAAATTTTGAATATATTAGAAAACCCTTAAAAAGACGGCGTTTTGCGTGAACAATAATATTGATAATTTAATTTATATGTTACTGTTTTTTAATATAATTTAACATAATTCATAATAAAATTTACAATCCATGCAGAAAAGCAAAATTTTTCTTTTATGTCACTAACATTTTTTTGTTGGATTTACTTGCTTCCTTGTATACTTGTATATGAGTGGACTTGTTCTTTTAACCAAACAAAAAATGTTAGTAACATAAAATATAAATTTAAATGTTATTTTATAATTTTTATTTTATTCAATTAATTTCTTTGTCGCATACCTCAAGGGTGGTGCGGAAAATGCGTAAAAATATTTAAATTGTAATAAAAAGTATAAAAAAAATATAAATATTACAGTGTTTATCTCTTGTTTTTATAAAAATATAATACAAATTTAACAGGTGTCTTCAGAAAAAACAATTTGGTAATGTATAATTTTGAATTTTAAAAAACATAAAACATATAATAACATTTTTTGTAACATTTTTGTTGTAAATTAAAAATATTTGGTTAAAAAAACAAAGAAATTAATTGAATAAAATAAAAATTATAAAATAACATTTAAATTAAAAACACACATTAAAAACACAGAAATTTATGATTTTTTCATATGATTTGAGCAATATAATGAACTATTGGGGACAAACCCAAAGTGTTTGCTATATAGATTTAGGAAATGTATAAAAATACAAAATATGATTGCAATTCAAAGAAAGAAAATCTAATAAATATAATAAGATAAAATATTAATTTATTATGCGTTTTAATTATTAATTATAATATTAATTTAATATTATAAACTATTTGATTTTAAGAAAATAAAAGTTTTTTTTATATTGTTTTGTGGAGCCAACCATATATATGTGACGATTTCCTTTTGTATTTTTAATTTTTGTAATGTATTATGAAATAAATTTTAAAATTAAAAAATAATAACATTTAGTTTAAAAAAAATAGGTATTTAAAATGAACTATTATTTTATCTGTTTTTATTTTTTTTATTATGAAATAAATTTGAAAATTAAAAAAAAAAACAGAAATTAATAAACAAAAATTAAGTTTAAAAAATATATATATTTACAATATACTATTTTTATATCTTATGGAGCAAACGAATAATAAGGTAACGCAATTATTTTATTTTTTAATATTTAAATTTTTTATTATTTTAAAATTTTTTTTATTGTTTATAAATTTTTTATATAAAAAAATAAACATTAAAATAATCTAATCAATACAAAGTGTATATTTTAAATTTAGTAACATTTGTATTATGAAATAAAATTAAAACATATTTTCAACAATTTTTTTTTTATTTTTAATGGAATTATACGGTGACGATATTTTTTTAGTTTTTAAATATTTAAATTATTTTAATATTTTGTAATAGTTCAAAAGTAACCAAATATAAAAAATACAATATAAAGAAATATTAAAATTTCAAATATTTAAATAGAATTTAATATTTTCTTGCTTTTTTAAAGCTATTTTACATAATTCAACACATTTAATTTATTATCGTAGCATAATTACTTGAAAACCCATGAAACTACAAAATTTGCTCAATATCACGAAAACAGAAATTTCATTTAATTTGTTTTGATTAAAGTTAAAGTTTGGATGTGTTGAGAATCTTTGAATGTGTTGAACGATTTCAAATATACACAATGTAAGTTGGAAAATTTCAAGAATGTATAGGTGCATTATACACAAAACTTTTAATGTATGCGTGCCTTTTTTTTAAGTGATCTTTAACGTTAAGTGAACTTCAAAGTTCACCTTTGACAGGTCGCATGCCATAAGAGCCATGTGAGAGAGAGTGAGACGACACTACAATATAATGTAGGTGTCCGTCCGTCTGCTGCAAAAGAAAAAAGTATAAAAATGCATAGTTGCTGTTTTTCTGCGCAACTGTCAATTGCTGTTTTTGTTGTACTTTTTGCGCAGCCGTAACAAAAAATGCATAGATGTCTGTCTGTTGAAAACAGAAACAGAATTATGATGTAAAAATGTTTTGGGAATATTTTTTCAGATTATATCAAAAATTGAAGACACAAAATCTACAACTTTTGATGTTTTCATAAAAAATAAAGCGTGTTTAAATGCTGCAGGAAAAATCATAGAAATTTAATTATTTCACACCTATTGTTGTTGCTGTGTTTTTTTGCGCAACTGTCAGTTGCCGTTGTTGTTGTTTTTTAGGCAGCCGTAACCCAAAAAGCATAGATGTCTGTCCGTTGAAAACACAAACAGAATTATGATAAAATAATGTTTATAGGAATATTTTTTCCGACAATATTAAAAACTGAAGACCAAAAATCTACAACTTTTGATGTTTTCATAAAAAATAAAGCATATTTAAATAATGCAGGAAAAATCGTTGAAAATTAATTATTTTCCAACTATTGTTGTTGCTGCTTTTTGTGCAGCCGTAACAATAGAAATTAAATGGGCACGACAAGTGTTTCTACAACAAGTGTATGGTTTGTCTCATTTTATTTGTTGCACAGAATAATTTAGTACTATAAAATTATGGTTGGCTAAATGACAACCGCATCTTTTTAGTACAAAACATAGCGAGCCAGAAACTTAACCATCTTATATATATAAAGTCTTTGCCCGTGATGTACTGTGCAGACGTATTGTAGACATTCATCAGGTCTATACGCAAAACGCCGTCAATACGTCAATTGGATTTACTCGCGTACCGCCGCTACATCATGCAACGTGAATGGTATGTTTACAAATGTTTGTTATTGAATAAATATTAAAATAAAGGTTTTTTTAAGATGTACATTGCTTTCGCGCGATATGACAACATCATCTTTGTCATGCAAAGGATTTTCCTGCACATCTCTGTACCGTGTCAAACCCTTGATAGCCTGGGAAAAGGTTTTCTCTATGCTATCTTTAGATGTGCATCTACCTGTTTCAGTGTGCAGAATCAGCAGTTCATAAGCGTCTAAACTCACCATCTCGGCGCCGGGCATTGTGTGTTGTATTTAATATGTATTTATAAATAAGCATAGTGTTATATAACATGTAAAATATATAAATACCCAAGTAGAACATTATACGAAAAGCTACCTAAAAGGATGTCTTTCTAATGTGAACTTATTGTCATTCTCAAAACGCTATCCAAAGGGTGAATTTCTAACAATTCCCATTTGCATCGTTTTTTAGTCAGCGAAACGATGCCAGTATTCCGTACTCTGAAATGCAATCATGTTATGTTAAATCAAATGTTTTCGTTTTCGTCTTCTGTCAAAAATTTAATAAACAGAAAATACGACGCGAGCTGCCATGTAAGTTTTTATTACGATTTAATTTAAAAATATCATTATTTTATCTCACTGTTTTTAGTAATCTGCAACCTGGAGTGAAGCAGAGCTGGGCAACTCGACAACTCAAGATTGCTCCAGCAATCTTGAAAGCTCTATGTGGCCGAATACAGCAAGGAAGGGACAATACACAGACGCCCACTTAAAATTCGGACGCAACAAATCCGCATCGGGAAACAATTGTTAATCACACAATCGCTTTGACACCGACGAATCGGCTCCCAAGTCACGCTCCTATGGCAGTCATAGTACGGCTACGACATTCGCAACGAAGTCCTGCCGACGCATGCTCAGTGATTGCGTTTTTATGGAAGTAGTTGAACAAAAATTCGCGCAACTGGTAGAATGAAACATCCTACTTGAAGACAAGTAAACACGCTTCGTAAGTGTCCGTGTCCATCGGATTTTCCAGCGCTCAACAACCTGATTAAACCATGCGTAAGTCGAACAGCGCTCGTGAAGAATAGTGTGCGGGCAGGGTGACAACAGATGCTACAGACACTCATAGCTCAAAGTACAACAGCTGCAACAGCAGTTCGCCCAGAAGTTTCGAAAAGAGGCGGTCAACAACAGCTGTCTGTGGGTCGGAATGGAAATGGTCTTAAAAGCGTGCTAATCTTGTGAAATAATTAATAATAAAAACAAAATAAATAAAGTTTTAGTTTTAATTTATGTAAAAATATGAAAATGTCAGAAGGGAATTTTGACAAAAAGGAAATTTTTGACGTGATCCTTTTTGCATACTTTTTATTGACTTAAACCGGTCGCCTTTCAGTTGCTAAAATGGCTACTTTTAGACAATAACGTTAAGACATCTTTATGTATAGGATAAGAACATCATTCAGACAAATCAAAAAGGCAACTTCCGGTCAATCAAAAAGACATCTTTCTCGTAACATTTCGGACATATTTCAAACATCGATAACATTTAAAAGATAATTTTAAGACATTTTTCAGACATAATTTGTCTATATTATAATATAAATTATTTAAATTATATAATTTAAATAATTTATATAATTTATACCATTGAAATCATGCACCCAGAGGTAAAGCGCAGTTAACTATTTACGTTATTTCGTAGTTAATTGAAAATACTTAAAAAGTAACTACGTTTTAATTTTATAAAAACGTCCTAGTAAATAAGAAATATGTTAATTTATAATATTCTAAAATGGAAAATATATCACATTATTTAATTTTTACGCGGTGTTATACAAAAACCAACGTCATCTCAAGTAGGTTACAAATATAAAGCATGCAGCTAACAAATAATATTAATAAATTGTTGATAAATTTATTTAAAGTGATTCTTGGTATACAAATAAAATGGACCATGCTAAAAAATAACAATCAGCATAAATCGCTATAGCTTCCACCCCACTTCCCGGACGTCATGGTGTTACGAGCCTATCAATTTCTATTGTGCTTGGATCTGCAATAGCGGACGCAGGTCATCAGCAGCATCAGGGATTGGATCCAGTATTCACCTAATTCCCAGCCATAACGCTTCAATGGCGCCTCTGCAATAGCAGAAGAGTGGCTGTCGAGTGTGGTTCCGACTAGAATATGCGCATGAGGTATCAAAAGTTCGAACGCTGAGCGTCGATGAGCTGGATGGATTTTTATTTAAATTATTAAATAAGATAAAAATCATAAAATATAAACCGTTTTTTGTTTTTTTAACATAATAAAACAATGTTTATGCAGAATTATATTAATATACGTGTTCTTATTATTTTAATATGTTTATATATGTATATATTTATTTTTTAAGTTGCCAAATACACAAATTATCAAAAAAAACGTAAAAAATTGTATTGAAAATTGTCTTAGCTAAATACAAATACATTGATTGGAAACGAGAAATTGAGAACATTGAGAGACTACGCAACGGCGGTCGAAAAAAGCTCGATGAACCGATACGTAATATATACAGCATTCAATTTTATTACGTATGTGTGTGAAAACCTGAAGAAATTTGTCACTCACGAAATTATACAGCATAAGGATGTTAATTTTTTAAGCTCTGCTTTTTGTTGCTTCGTCAACTAGTTTGCCGTTTTGCGGAGTTCAACGTTGTGATGGGCACTAATTCCTTGTCACGATTCAGTTGCGTTTCACTGACCATTGTGTCCTCAATGTGACCCTCGAGGAATTTCCTTTGCCTTTTTAAGCAAATCATAGAACTTCGCAAGCACTTGATTGCCGGGTATTTTTCGCTCACCAGCAATTGTGTCCACTGGTTTGTCCTGTACTCTTATTGCCAGCAGTATAATCAGTGACTTTTTTCTATTATACTGTTTGAAATGTAAAACAAATAGTTACCTTTTGGAGCGTATCTATTTGTAGGCCATTTATTTTTCCCTGCAAGTACAAATAACAGACGTCAGAGAGAAGATCCAAATTGAGACGGTACTCAAATTGATTGCGCGAATATGTCTCGAGGCGTTGTATGTCGTGCGGCAGAAAGTACACGTCCAAGGTGTCCTTTGTTAAATCTAGAACAAGAAATTTCAGATATGAAATATAACACCTTCTTCCTAATGCAAATCAGAAAAGATCAATTGTAATTCAGAAATTCCATTTAAAATTCAATAGACATCAATTATAATTCAGAAATTGAAGTTGAAATTCAATAGACATCAATTGTAATACAGATATTCTATTTGGAATTCAAAAGACATCAATTGTAATTCAGACATTGCTTTTAGATATTTAAAATACATCAATAACAATTCAGAAATTCCATTTGAAGTTCAAGACATCAATTGTAATTCAGAAATTCCTATTGATATTCCGAACTTTCCATTGGTAATTAAAAAAATTTCAATTGATAATCAGAACTTTTCGTTTGGAATTCAATTCACAAAAGCTACCATATTTTGAATATCTCTAATAAAAACTCGAATTAATTCATGAGACAAGAAACTAAAAATTGTTGAAATTTATTTTGTAATTTTTAACTATTTTAAAACCGATTATATATTAAGTGTTGTATAAAGTCTTTGTTTACGGATTTGTTTTCAAAAATTCAAAATATTTAATCCAACGTTAATATTGGTTTCAGTAATTAATTTAAGCTCCAAGTTAATTTTGTCAATAACATGGGCCAATATTGTTAAAGACGACTGACACGTATTTAATACTAAAACAATTCAGCCTGAAACTGAAATCGTGCGAAACTTCTTCATGCGACAATCAAGAAAATGTTCTGTTGATTGATGGGTGTAAAGTTAAATACGTCGGGAATTTGACAAAGACACAAACCATATTAATTTCAGCAGAGAGATGTTACCATTAAAAGTCATACATTTTTGTGAACATTAATCAAACGTAGTTCGTTAGAAAGATCCTTTCATTACATACCCAACGATATTAACCAGTAATTACTCTGGTTAAATACAAAATTGAATTAAATACACAATTATTACATTCGAGGATAATCCGAAAGAAATTATTTATTTTTTTATTTTTATTGCCAGAAAAACCATCTTCGTCTACACAAGTTGTATACAAAAGGAATATTTATTTCGCAACAGAATATTCTTTTTCTGAATTTTAAATGGAAAGTTCGGAATTTCAAATGATATTTTCTGAATACCAAATGAAAAGTTATGAAATTTAATTGATACTTCTCGAATTCCAAATGGAATTTATACATTTTATTTTATATTTTCGAAATTACAAACAAAAATTTCTGGATTTCAATTGATATTTTCTGAATTCTAAATGGAATGTTATGAATTCCACTTGATATTTTCTAAATTCCAAATGGAATTAAAGAAAATTAATTCATATTTTCTAAATTCCAAATGGATAGTTCTGAATATCAATTGATATTTTTTGAATTCCAAATGAAATATTATGAATTGATCTATTCTGAAAATCAAATCGAATTTCTGAATTACAATTGATGTCTTTTGAATATCAAATGAAATATCTGAGTTATAATTGATGATTATTGAATTTCAAATGGAATTTCTGAATTACAATTGATATGCTTTGATTTTCAAAAGGAACTTTACAATTGATGTATTTCGTATTTATGAATTTCAATTGATCTTTTCTGAATTGATGTAGTATTTCGAATTTAAATAAAATTTTTACTCATATTCTACAACTTACCCGTTGATAATTCGGATGCGTTGTATTGCGTACGTTACGCACACCCGATAACTTCGGGAATTCACGATCGCCGAACTTTTCGGACACATTCCACAGTAACAAATCGCCGTTGGCCTTTTTGCCCCTACCCAACGAATCGGAAACTGTCCATGAAGGTATCTCACCCTCCAAGGCCAACTGTATGACCTTCAATATCTCCGGCAACTGATCCTTGTGTTGTATGGGACCCAGCAGACAGAATAAATGAAGCGCAGGCGCATCGTTCATCATCTGCAGATTGTTGGGAATGTTCTTGTAGTGCGATCGAGACGACGCGATGCAGAAACGAATCGGCAGCCTTGTGATACGAGAAAAGCGCATCGCGATCAATATAATAAAGTTCGCAGTCATCTGGCGTGGGACAGCCCGAGCTAATGTTGGGCACAGTGGTAGCATCGAGGCAAAAAATATTTATCAGCCAGCTTTCGATGTCATCGCCCTCACGATAACGTATGGGTTCGTCGAGTTTAATCTAAATATACAATTTTTATATTTAATCAATGGCAAAGAATGTATTGTAAAACTAAACTAACGAAATCAAATACGGTACCATCATTTGCCAGACCAGCGGCAACGGAATAGCGGCCGCCTCGTCAATCAGCAACAAATCGGCGGCATTAAACATGTGCGTGTCGTTGGGCGCAATGGTCTGGCGATATTAATTCGTTGATGGCTTTTTTATAGTCGGCATTGGTCGAGCGTATGATCGTGTAATCCGAGTGCTCCTGGTACTCGAGCGCATCGAAACCCTTGAGCACAAACTCGAACAGCGTTATCAAATTCTCTGGATGTGGCGATGTGACGTAGACGTTGACATAGCCAAAGGCGGTGGCAGCGGCAATGGACATACCCATGGCGGCTGATTTACCGCGACCACGCGCTGCTGTTAGCGAGGTAGGCGGTCTGCAAAGCGAGCAAAATGAGTTTTTTTTTACGAGTGCCTCTATGAACTGTGCGACAGCCTTGGCTTGATCGTAGGTGCGGCACAAATTGACCAACGTACAAGCAGGTGGCGTGTCACGCAGACTCTCCTGGAAATCCTACAGCATTTCGTCATTTTCCGATTTCGTCATTTTCCGATCGTTTATAATGAGAACTTTAAGGATCCAATAGATTATATAATCTACCGCTTCATGTTGCATTACGTTGCCAACTTCTTTGCTCTTGAGTGCAGTATCCAGTTTATCCGCCTTCTTCGACGTGTGGTGGCACACGTCGAAGAAGGCGCATCCTGTTCTAAATTACATCTAGTATTTATTTAAGTCCTGCAAGTCCATAATATTATCATACCGCACAAAACATGCGCAAACTACAAAGTACATACACAAAGATTATTGTACTCCAGGAAGGTATCGAAGGGGTATCGATTTTATTGGCCTCCATATTGAATATCTGCAGCTCAAAATATTGTTGCAGCCATTTTTGTTTCTCTTCCCGACATTGATGTCATCCATCCTGCTCGGCGCTCAGACGCTCAATGATTTTTACCGACTGGGCCATGTTTGGTTTGCCTGTTTAGGATATTAAATAATAGAATTATAGTAATTTCAATTCCTCAACAACTTGATCTTTTCAATTGCGAATAAACTATTTTTATTAAATATTATATAAATTATAAAATTTATACTATAAAAATATTCAAAATAAGTTTCTCATTTCAGTTTCCTAATTTTACCTATTATTAAAGACTAGCTGGACCCGTGCACGACTCGTGCCAAGATTTTCTGAATTCAAAGATATGGAGCGATTTTATTAAAAATTTTTCTCAGACTGCGCTTCTCCGCAGAATTATTCCCAGTAGAAATCTTCCCCGTAAAATCCACACGTAGAATTCATCCCGGTAGAATTGTTCCCGGTAGAATTCTTTTCCGTAGAATTCTTCCCCGTAGAGTTTTTCCCAGTAGAAGTTTTAGTGTGGTGGGTTTTAATGCAGTAAGTTTCGGTGTAGTGAGTTTAGATGTGGTGAATTTTGGAGTGGTGAGTTTAATTGTGGTTAGTTTTGGTGTGGTGAGTTTTAGTGTGGTGAATTTGAGTGTGGTGAGTTTAAGTGTGGTGTTTTTAAGTGTGGTGAGTTTTAGTGTGGTCAATTATAGTGTGGTGGGTTTTAGTGTGGTGAATTTTAATGTGGCGTGTTTTAGTGTGGCGTGTTTTAGTGTAGCGAGTTTTAGTGTGGTGAATTTTATAGTGGTGAGTTTTAGTGTGATGAATTTTAATGTGATGAATTTTATTGTGGTGAGTTTTAGTGTAGTGAATTTTAGGGTGGTGAGTTTTAGTGTGGTTAATTATAGAGTGGTGGGTTTTAGTGTGGTGAATTTTAGTGCGGGGAGTTTTAGTGTGGTAAGTTTTAGTGTATCGAAATTTGAGTGCAGTGACATTTAATGTGGTGAGTTTAAAAGTGGTGAATTTTAATGTGGTGAAATTTTAGTTTAGTGAGTTTTAGTGTGGTGAGTTTTAGTGTGGTGAAATTTTAGTGTGGTGAGTTTTAGTGTGGTCAATTTTAGTGTGTTGAATTTTTGTGTGGTGAGTTTTAGTGTGGTGAGTTTTAGTGTGGTGAGTTTTAGTGTGGTAAGTTTTAGTGTGGTGAGTTTTGGTATGGTGAGTTTAAATGTGGTGAGTTTTAGTGTTGTGAATTTTAGTGCGGTGAGTTTTAGTGTGGCGACTTTTGGGTATAGTGAGTTTTAGTGTGGTGAGTTTTAGTGTGATGAGTTTTAATGTGGAGAAATTTTAGTGTGGTGAGTTTTAGTGTGGTGAATTTTAGTGTGGTGAGTTTTAGTGTGGTGAAATTTTAGTGTGGTGGGTTTTAGTGTGGTGAGTTTAAGTGTGGTGAGTTTTAGTGTGGTGAGTTTTAGTGTGGTGAGTTTTAGTGTGGTGAGTTTTAGTGTGGTGAGTTTAAGTGTGGTGAGTTTTAGTATGGTGAGTTTTAGTGTGGTGAGTTTTAGTGTGGTGAGTTTTAGTGTGGTGAGTTTTAGTGTGGTGAGTTTTAGTGTGGTGAGTTTTAGTGTGGTGAGTTTTAGTGTGGTGAATTTTAGTGTGGTGAGTTTTAGTGTGGTGAGTTTTTGTGTGGTGAGTTTTAGTGTGGTGAGTTTTAGTGTGGTGAGTTTAAGTGTGGTGAGTTTTAGTGTGCTGAGTTTTTGTGTGGTGAGTTTTAGTGTGGTGAGTTTTAGTGTGGTGAGTTTTTAAGTGGTGAGTTTTAGTGTGGTGAGTTTTAGTGTGGTGAATTTTAGTGTGGTGGGTTTTAGTGTGGTTAATTTAAGGGTGAATTTTAGTGTGGTGAGTTTTAGTTTGGTTAGTTTTAGTGTGGTGAGTTTGTTTTTCTTTTTCTTTTTCTTTCCTTTTTTTGTTTTTCATTTAGTTTGGATTGTGGTTTTATGTGATTGGTTTTGTTTTTGTATTTTTGCTTTTGTTTTGTGTTGTGCTTTTGCTTTTTTGTTTTTATTTTTTTTTTTGTATTTGAGTTTTTTGTTTCACGTTCGTTGCTGGTGAAAGTGCCGAGTTATATCGTGTTTAGGTTGCATGGGAGGTGCCACGCCTCTTTGCCCAATCCCGCCCATATATAGCCTATCATTCCTTCCAGGCCATACCGCATCTGTGGTAAAAATTCAAGACAATCGGATCAGCCGTTTAGACGGCGAAGCGAAACAAACATGATTGCTTTTGTTTTTGTATTTTTGCTTTTGTTTTGTTTTGTGCTTTTGGTTTTTTGTTTTTAATTTTTTTTGTGTATTTGAGTTTTTTGTTTCATGTTCGTTGCTTGTGAAAGTGCCGAGTTATATCGTATTGAAAGTTTAGGTTGTATGGGAGGTGCCACGCCTCTTTGTCCAATCCCGCCCATATATAGCCTATCATTCCTTCCAGGCCATACCGCATCTGTGGTAAAAATTTCAAGAAAATCGGATCAGCCGTTTAGACGGAGAAGCGGAACAAACGTGATTGCTTTTGCTTTTGTATTTTTGCTTTTGTTTTTTGCTTTTGTTTTTTTGTTTTTAAATTTTTGTTTGTATTTGAGGTTTTTGTTTCATGTTCGTAGCTGTTGAAAGTGCCGAGTTATATCGTATTGAAAGTTTAGGTTGTATGGGAGGTGCCACGCCTCTTTGTCCAATCCCGCCCATATATAGCCTATCATTCCTTCCAGACCATACCGCATCTGTGGTAAAAATTTCAAGGAAATCGGATCAGCCGTTTAGACGGAGAAGCGGAACAAACGTACAAACGTACAAACGGACAAACGTACAAACGTACAAACGTACAAACGAACAAACAGATTTATTATATTAATAGGATATGTTGGCCAACAGCGTTCTCGATGCGTTCGTTCAATTCAATACCCTTGGCAGCATGAATAAATTAATAAATAAATGAATATTGGACCAAATGAATAATTTAACAAATGAATAAATGTATACATGAACAAATGAATAAAAACCCATTCAACTGCGTAAAAAAAAGTCGAAAAATTCTCTTTATTGCGACCCATTGAGCTCACCTTCGTCTGTTTCTTCTCCTCATACTCATCATGTGGTGACTTTGCTGTGCTACGACACTGATCGTTGTCCGAATAGGACGAGTCATGCGATTCGAAATCTGAACGCGCCGGATAGAGACGTGTGGCGGCACCTGTGTCAGTGCTTTGCGTGCGCGTTTGCTCTCCTCATCGGTGATGTCGCCTGTTAATAAAATAGAAAAATATATATTTAATATACACTCTTAGAAATTTATTGTTATTTCCGACAATATTGTAACAATCTTGATGTTCAAAATAGATCTCATGATCAGATTGTCAATATATTGTCGACTTGACAATCAGATTGTTAATATTTAAAATGTCATGAGATTGTTGGTGATAATAATCGAAATTGTCAATTTTAAAAACAATTTAATTAACAGCTTAAAAATGTAATTGTAAAATCGAAAATACGATTGTACATTCATAATTTATTATTTAATTAATGTACATAAATTGAATATCACTAAGCCGGCAATGGCTTATTAAAAAGATACATCTTCTGGTTGTTATCAAAAAAATGTTGCGACAGATGAAATATTGCAGATGCAATTCATTTAAGTAAAGTATTCCTCTTGAGGCTTCTGGTTGTTGAATCGCTCTGCAAAACACAATTATTAATAAATAATATTAATTCTAAAAATATTTCTCACTTTTTCTTGATGTTTAAAAATTTATTAAAACGTTCAAAATAATTAATTGACAACCATACCGATGCCAGAATACGGAGGTGCCACATATTCACATATTTTTAAAATGACAATCTCATATTGTTAAAATGTAACAATATAATTCGGATAGTGTAGCCAGTTTATTTCTGTATTCCCAGGGCCGGTCCTAAGAAGAATCTTAGGGGGGGTTTGACACATAAAATTTCCGAATAGAATTTTTTTTTTATTAAATTTTTAATTCTTGTAAATTCAGGTATGTAATTGCAAAACATAATTTTTCCCTGTGTATACATGAATCAAAATTGTAATTACACGATATCCAACCGGATTTTGGATTATATCAAAGTGGGCGTGGAAAAAAATTGTCATGTCTTGGCAAAAGTAGGACTAACAATTATAAAACTTTTTTATTAACTTCATTTTTTTGGAATATGGGAGTGGCAAAATTAAATTTAAAAAAAAACTTTAAATAGCTTACATACACGTTAAGACGGTTACGAAGATTTTTTGACCAGATAATTTCCGGAACTCTGAAAAATATGTTTGTATTTTTTATGTCTTACAATTATAAATAAGGTCTATTTTTGTACATAATAGTCAACCAATTGTTTGAGTATTTTATATTGCAATATGACACTGTTAGAAGCGCTGCAGGTCATTTTAAAAAAAATCGCTAATTTTTTTTTTGTTTAATTATTTGCAATCAAAAGTTTTTTTTAGTGTATTTATACCCTTCACCTGTGAGGTACAGCGTATATTAACTTTGAGGAGATATCGTAACGCCCCTTAGGAGGCATGGTCGGTATGGAATATATTTTTGATAAGCATCACCACCCGAGTCCGTTTAGCTATATCCGCCTGTCTGTCCGTCCGTCTGTCTTGCTGTCCGTATGTACGATAACATGAGAAATACTGCTTAGAACGCGATGAAATTTCGTTTCAATACTTCGTTTCATTTCGTTTCAATGAACTAAATCGGTCAACGGACACGCCCACCTCTTATACAAGTCACTTATATATAACATTTTAGGAACCAATAACTCGAAAAGTATTCAAGATATACTTATAAAACTTAAAATGTATTGTTGGAATTCACCTAGAAATATGTGTTCCTAGAAATTTTCGCTTTTCAATAGTGTACATTTTATTCGCAAATTATGTAATTAAATTTATGAAATATTAGCCTTAAATCTCCACATATGTTTTAAAAGAAGGCGTGATTCGCCCATATTTATTTTTAACATTTTTTGATTATTTTTTTTTTTATTTTCATATCAATTTTTTCAATTATTGGGATATACGTCTGATATATAAATAATATTATGAGTGTAAGAATGTTCAACATAACTAAGAACTTTAAAAGGTAGGTATACAATTAAATGTCCCATATTAAGATCCCCACCAAGTGTATCCAAGTGTAGGGTATTCCATAGTAGGGCCCCACCGACTAAAAAAGTCCATCCCATATGACCGAACTTACCCATGTGACCTATTTTTGTATTAATAATAGAAGCGCCGCAGCCAAATTTTTTGGAAAAAATTATTGGACATTATTTGTTTTAATAGTAAATTTTCTGAACAGTATTGATTCATTAATATTTTTGTTTATTTTTTGAAAAATGTATACTCGTATTTTTAATTGACCCTCAAAATTTCCAAATTTTACAAAATTGTATGGCTATCTAAAAAAAAAAAAAATTATGAAAAATTTACAAACTGCTTTTTGAAAAATTCCGAATGCATCCAATTATTTTGAATTTGTCCGAATCGGATTTTTTAATTTTATATTTAAAAATTTGTGATATTTTCTAAGTATAAACAACTCGGACTTTATATATGGGCCATTTTATACTATATAAAAATACATTCTATGTTTTTATTTTTCGAAAATTTCCGACTGATTTTAAATATTTTCGAATTTATCCGAGTCGGATTTAATACATTAATTCGATAAACTATTCTTGTTAAATATTCAAAATATTACGATTTTTATCATTTTATGATTTATTGCTACTTAAAAAATTGTGATAATGCCGAATATATACAACTTTTCAAATTTACAATATTTCCGGCTCGTGTTTTTCCGAATAAGTCCTACTGGCTGAGTTGGGGGGCGGTGTCACCCCCTCTCACCCCCTATATGTTGGGCCCTGTGTATTCCTTTGTGTATTTATTTGTACACTAAGAAAACAAGATTTGATGACAGCATCGCCGGACGGACTTGGTTCTTCCGCGAAGATGTCTCAAGTCGTTGTACAATTTTACCCTCAAAGGATTTATAAACATGATGACGATATATAACCAAAATACTGTTTTAATTCTAGAATAAATATAAATTCATTTGATTCATTTTATTTTAATTCAATAAAATTACTCGGCGAATTCTAATGGAGTACCTTTTCCAAATATTCCGCAACTATCTTCATATTTGTTAGATGTTATATTGATGGTTACTATAAATAATCGTAAATTTGAAAGATGGTTGCTAGCAATATTTATCGTATTTGTCGTATGTTTGAGAGATGGTTGTCTTAAACACGATCTAAAGAATTTGTAAATAACTTGATATTTAGGGCTGTGATATTTCTGGTAATCATCTTTGTTTTCTTAGTGTATATCACTTTATTGTAGGGTTGTGCGATTAATCAAAATATTGATTAATCAGAATCCTGATTAATTGATTAATCAATTAATCAGAAACCCTGATTAATAGATTAATCAGAAATTTAATTAATTGAAAATGGAATAATTTTATTCAACCTCATGTGAACATTTTGTCAATAAAGTGAAAATATATTTTTAAAATAATTAAAAATAGAAGGAAGTGTTTCAAAAGTTGAAGAACCATAAATAAATTATTTTTTAATATTTTGCGACGAATAAATTAATTAATCAGAAATTTTGATTAATCAAAATGCTGATTATTCAATTAATCACAATTTTTAATAATCAGAAACCTTATAAATTGATTAACCCATATTCTGATTAATTGAAAATTCTTGATTAATCAATTAATCAGAAATTTAAATAATTCAAAAATTTGATCAATCGATTAAACGCACGATTAAACCCATCCTACTTTATTGTATTATTGTATTATATTATTTTATTTCTGTATTATATATCTCTTTGTTTATTTATTAATTTATGAAATATTGAATTTATGAATTTACATGTTTATAAATTTATTATTTAATTTATTAACCAATTCATTAATAATAAAATAATAAATGTTAATTTGTTAATTTATATATTTGAGTACTTATGTATTTATATTTTATGTATTTATACATGTATGTGTGTATTTATGAATTTATTAATTTATTGGATATAAAATTTGTGTATAAATGTTGCAGAAATAATTTATACGGCATCATAGTTGCCAGTTCCGTGTGAAATTTCCCAAATGTGGGAATTTTTAGTCGCTGTGGGAAAGGTAATTCCCATGGGAATTTTTTATTTTTTTAATTTTTTTTTCCACAGTTTTTTTTATGTAACTCAATTTAAGAACACACTTAATGTAAATTTAATGCTATCAACATTTCGAACGCACCGATTTGCAAAGTGAAAATAGGATCAGTAAAGGCGTTAATTCAAAAATAAGTTCGTGCCTATTTTAAAATAATAGAAAGTATTCGTTGTTTAAGGTAAAAATGAGTGGACGTAGAAAGCTTCCCAAGACTCCACAACCTGAAGACATTTCAGGATTATTTAAGAAGTCGTGGTAAATTGTTGTTTACTTTTTAATATATTAAAATAAAGAAATTTAACCATAAGCAAAAAAGAGAATTGTGGAAAAATAAAAGAAACATGTATTTGTATTTCAACATCAAAATTTTCACAAGTTGCAACAAATAGCACTCGCTGCATTAGTACTTTTGGAACTAGCAGGTATCTATTATATTGAAGACAGTTCAGATTTGAAAAATAGTGAACTGCATCGCTTAAATATGGAAATCGATACATCTAACGCAGTTGACGATGATTATTGGAAGAGTTTCAAAAAAATTAAATAAACATTTTAAATACAATGATTTAAAATACATTGATTTTCTTTATATTATTTTCACAATTAATTTAGCATTTGCAAATAATAACACTCTTTCGAGACCCAACATTTGTTCAAGCTTTTTATTTGGATTTTTATTAATTTTGTGGTAAATTTTAAATGTATGCAATAATTTTCTTAGTGGTTTTCAATTCCCATGTTAATTTTATGTTCATATTTAATTCATTTAAGAATTTTCTTGGTATTTATAAATTGATCTGGTATTTTTGAGTTAATTTTACTTTCTGTGGTAATTTTTAATGACAGTGGGAATTTTGTGGTAATTTTCATGTGTTATGGGAATTTTTGTGGTAATGTTCATGTGCTGTGGGAATTAAATCAACCAAAATTACCACGTAGGAATTTTTAATAAGTCGTGTGGGAAAAAGGTATTTATTTTTATTTTTTGTGGGAATTTTGGTTGGCAACTATGTATGGCATCGTATTTTACTTACGTGATTGTCTTTAGCAGTTATTATTCTCCACAGTCTGTGGTTGTTGAAAGATTTCTACGGGCGTTAATTACCCACAACAGCGATAGATTTATTAGTTTTTTTGTTTGCTGCTTGTTTTCCCATACAACATGTTTTGCTGTTTGCGTCTCTAGCTCCTCCGCCGTCTCCTGTTGCCCCTTGTTGTTCATAGGCAAGTTTGGCAGTATTCGAGGCACGCGATGACTTTTGATGACGCAGCACTTTTTTCGGCGAAACACCCGACACTGACGTTGACGCATCCATCATACGTTCGACCACTGGCATTTTCTTTACGTTGCTTGTGTTTGTTGTTGTGTGCGCCCACATCGTGCAGACGACGTCGATTGTGTTGGCGCACGCAGCGTTGTCCTTGCGCACACACCACTTATCGTCGATGGTCTTATATTTGAGCTGCATTACCTCGTCCTTGTTCATCTTCATGCCATGTCCCTCGGAGGGAAACATAGCGAGCACATGCGGCAACAGCTTGGTTTCCGTAACCTTAACATGTTCGAGCTTCTCGATCAGTGCGTCTTCCCAGACCTCTTTGCGCAATAGACGCGTATCCTACGCACTGCTGTTGCTCGATTTCTGGCAGTGGTTGTTCTGGTTCGTTGGTTCAGAGCTGGAGAAAGAAACAGCAACAGAAATAATGGTAGTGTTAATTTAAAAACTTGTCTTATATTTAAAAGCTCTTGACGTAAATTTAACAGTTTACCTCCATTTTGCCATGACTCACCCTCATTTGCGTCCGTATAGAATTGGTACGCTTCGGCGGCATCGTCCAGCTGAAGTCGACGGAACTCGACCAGATCCTCTCGATGCGACTCTTTACCTCGGCCGAGCGTAGATGCTTATCGAAGATTAGTTTCTTGCTCGCCTCAGACATTTGCGCGGACTTGGATTTGTACACCTTGAGAGCCTTGTGAGAGTGTTGTCGTAAGCCTCCATAAAATGATGTAAGTTGCGTGCTTCCTCGAGGCAGGCACGACGCTTGGCAGAGAGTTTTTTTAAACTAAATATTTTAAAAAATAAATAATTTAAATAAAACATATTGTATAAATAAACACGCCAACAGTTTGAACCGATTGCATCGCTTCAATGTCTCGACAAACATATTCACCTGCAAATGTTGCACCTTTACGGTATCGCTGGTGCTCACAATTTCATGCAACATATTCATATGCGATAGAATGAAGCTTTGGCTTTTGGATTTCCAACAATTTGCGCCACTTATCCATCGCGTTTTTTGTGATATTTTTCACGTTCCTTGCAGTGATGTTGGCACGTTCCAGCTCAATGGCCATGGTGCGTCACATTGAATACAACAAAATATGACTAAAATTCAATTAAAATAACATTTTTAATTGAAATCCAACTAATATTAGCAATGCATGGTGATTAATAAAATAATTTACGTTCACAATAGTACAGCTGTTCGCCATCTGGTGTCTAACTTCATATGTCTAACTTCATATGTCTAACTTTATATGTCTAACTTCATGTGTCTAACTTTCACGCTACCCAGGTTAATAGCGATAGCTTATGCATTGCTACAACCCAATATACCATTGTACTTAATATTCACTTACGATAGCTTTCAAAATCTATCACTACCAAGAAACATTTATACGGAGCCTACGACACTCACGCAATCACAATACGGTCATTGACGGCATTTTTTCGGAGCATTGAGCAAGTATCCGTCGTAGCATATACGATTACGCACCGTTAACGTACCGTCAAATCGGACGACTCCGTTAGAATTCCGTTTTGCTTCATCCCAATAATCCAAAAACCTAGATATTATGCGATTTCGACGCAAGTAGCACAATCAAAACTGTATGAGCGTCTTATAGCGGGTTAAAATCCTGCCTGCGGCATTATTTTTTTTAATTCATTTTTTTTATTTATTTATTATTATTAATTGCTTATTCCAATATCAATTCATTTACGGCTATTATTTGCATTTTTAATGCGTACACAGAAAAAAAGATTCGTCATTCGTATTGACAAATGTCGTACATCAAACTGTTTTCGTAATATTGACGAACAAGTTAATGAATATAACGTACAAGTATACATGTTTTTATGTAGTCGTGTATCAGTATTACGTATTGTAATCTTCTATCTCAAGCTCATGTATACACTAGAACTGAACAACGGATATTTCAATTATAAAAGTTGTAAATTTATACATTATACATTATTAAATTTATTAATCATAAACAGGGCAAGTTTTTTTTTGGCTTTTGCCAAGAAAAATTCCATTTATTCAATTATTTTGTAATTTTGCCAATTTTGATATACTTGACTAAAAATGCCTTTTTTACACTCTGACAAACCTTTTTTAAATATTATTTCCGATTTTCTGGTTGTATTAAAAAAATATATGACGTCCTTTTCTTGTGTACTTATTTTTGTATGTTCTTAATTTTGTGAATGAAATTAACGAAATAAATATTAGACCATGTAAAAGAGAAATCAATGATTGTCAACAAAAATAGTTCATTGAAAAATTTTCTAAAGTTTTTTTTTTGCCATTTTTTGACTATTTTTGTGCCATTTTTCTATTTTTTGACTATTTCGGTGCCATTTTTACTGTTTTTTTGTGTCATTTTGTCTGCCATTTTTAACTATATTTTGTGCCAAAAAAAACAAGCCCTGATTTTAGACATTTTTAATGACAAAATAAAAATAAATAAAAGAAAGAAAATAAAAATCAAATCAGCAAAAATTTGGAGATTTTCATCGAGTAAATTTTCATTATTTCATTTATTTAAATGTTAAATATATTTATTTGCTTTATTTGCAGATTGCAACAATCGATGCTCATATGCACCACCCCATTAGAATGAAGTCCTTCCAGGGTTGCATTTTTTCAAAAAACTGCTATTTTTATATGCAAATTAAAAAAAAAAAAGCAACACTAGGAGATACAATGGCTGCCTTCAGCGACCTCAACAGCTGCGAGACTGCTCACTAACTAATCGCTCACTTTTATTGAATGCACCCTACCTCAACTGTCAATTTACAAAATAATTTATTAATAAATTTTATTAAAGTTACATACAATTTTTTAATTAATTGAAAACATATTTTCCAATCTAAATTCCATTTTTGTTTATAAATTTTTGTGTTAAAATGTCATCGAATGTCATCGAGCGCTCAAGTTTTCATTCAAAAATGAGACTAAAAACATATGTGTTTCGAGCAAAATGCGTCATTCAAGTGAGATCATTTGACTACACACATAGAAAATTATTGTCGAATCCGACAATAATTTGAAAATATTTTATGTTAAAATGGATCAACAAATATTATTTTCAAATTATTGTCGCTTCCAACAATAAAATAATCAATCGACGTTGAACAATTAAATTTTTTATTTTGAAAATTTTATTATTATTTTTGGTGACACAAGGAAATTCACAATTAAATTACTCCATTAACAATAAATATTTTACTTATTTTAACAATAATATTTTTAAATGTAAAACCGTTTTAATACTGGTGAAATGTTATTTATTTAATACATTTCTCTATTTTATATTATATTGAGATTTTATAATAATATAATTTTAATAATGAATACATTACAATATTTAAAAAACATAAATAACAATAAAATAACATGACGGCTGTCTTAAGGGTGTGCGCCAACGCGTGTTCACATAGATCTTAACTTTCGCATCGTACATAGTGCACAAAATATCCCAAATTTTCCAACCTCATTTTATTTTCAATCATGGGACCCTGTACCCAGATGAAGGAGGCGATGATCACCGCAAGCATTAGATTGGCCCCCCCAGGAATCTGCATATCGGGCTGCAGCGCTGATATGATATTAATGCGCGATTCTAATAACATAGTCTTTATTATTAAATAAATATAAAAATATCCATTATAAAGAATAAATACATATCACTTGCAGCACCGTGAAAGTGCAAGTGATGCCGAATATCAGTCCATGAAACGAAAGCCCGTGGCAGGTGCGCAAGATGCTCGCCGGCATAGAGATAGTGTTGTTGTATTTTCTTATTGTCCAATTTTCCAACTATTTAATGCCAATATCCGATGTTAGCTCCACACATTTGCTGAATTGCTACTTGATCACGTCAAATAAAGACGGCATGGAGGACGTGCGTTTCCCTCTAAATGGGAAAACGATCCGAATTATGGTGCCCTGTCTGTAGGTAGAAACCGCCAAATTCGATACAGGTGATATGTTATCTTTTGTGTTGTTTTATTTATTTGATACATTCCATTTTCCAACCAACAATTCATTTAATCGCGTCGCTTCAGCTTGCCTGCACTTGTTTCTTGTAGTCCAGCGACATCAGATGCTCGCAGGGATGGCCCGGTCATTTGCACAGTTTGTCTATGTATAAAGCAATCCGAATTTAATTAAATGTAATATAAGTAACACTCACCTCTATTTATTCTTGGATTCTTAATCATTCTTGCTCTCATCCTCTGCCTCTTTTATGTTCGATTTCCAGTATCCAGCAATTGAAAAATTAAATTCAAACTAAAATGTGGAAACAATTTTTTGACATTTTTATTTTATACTCAAAAAGAAAAAAATGAATAATATTATTTTCAAAAACAAAAATAATATTATTGTTTTGCCTTTTGAAAAATTGATAATATTTATTTTCAAATTTTAACAATAATTTTCTATGTGTGTAGAATCTATTTACAATATCAAATTTGATCCTAAAAAGCATCTTCAACTGGAGCCTCAATGCAATCTCAAAGCGTCTCAATGATGCACCTTGGAAGTTCATTAACATAAACGGCCTCTTAAAAGTATTCAAAACGATTCATTAATGAAAATTAATAACAATTTAAATGGAACAATACATATATTAAATTTAAAATATTTTACATACAGAATTATTGGCCAAATAATTAAAATACTAAAAGCAATTCTTTGGAGACTTGTTGTCCAGTTGCTACATGGCCTCATTTCGAGGCAACCCGAATGCCGCAGCCGCACAGCTCCAACTGCCAAGAAAACAAAAAAAAATCGTTGTAGCACATATTCCTTACTGTCCATTAGTGGCGTTTTCTTGAACTTGATTGTTGGTGTGCTGTATATTATATGAGTGTGGAGGAATATTATAACTTTTTTGAAAAATAAATGATACCTTTTGCTCACATTTTGGTATACATCGGTTTTCAGTTTCAGACGATCTTCGTATCGGGGAAGATGTAAGTTATCTCCCAATTAAAACCCTTGAGAGCTAAGCGTTGGAATTTTCAATATATACACTCAGAAAATCCTCCTTTGGCATGAAGTTAATTGAACCAACGTTTCAGTGTTGCAACCGAAATACATTCATTGTAACCTCATGTCATGAAAATGAACGTACCATTTCTTACTCTAACAGAAATGTTATTTCACGCAACTGTATGTTCGGTTGTCGTAACCTTATGATTGAATTTTTCATTCTGCCAAAATTTGACGTTTGTGCATTTGTTACGGCAACTGAGTACGTTATTGTATCAACAAAATAAATGATAAACGGCATCCTCATGTCTATCAGCAGTTCGGTTGACAGTTTCTTTCCAAAAATTATGGATGCAGAAATAAATAAGTGTCAAAAATTTTCACAAGTGGAAAAAAAATAGGAAATTCATCAGTTAAATAAAATTGCGAAATATGAATATGAATATTAATAAAATAATTAATGAATTCAATACAAATTGCTGTTTAGTTAGTGAAATATAATAAAAATATGTGACCATATGTGGCATTATAAATAGTTTTTTATTTTGTTTAATTATGATGAAATAAAATATTAAATGTTTTCATTTTTAAGGGAACAGGAATTAACAGATATATATTTTTTGGAACTGTGTGCGTGACATATTTACGCATCAAAAATACATATAGAAAACTTTACATAAATAAGTTTTCTATATAAAAAATATTATCATAATAAAATTTCAATTGGAGGTTTCGGCATGTTTGCTGACTTGGAGGTTTAAACAACCTTATGCTTGCTGAATAGGAGGTTGGCACAACCTCATGCTTGCTAACTAGGCGGTTAGCACAATCTAATCTAACATTGCGAAATAAATATACAAATATTAATAAAATAATATATTTATTCAATACAAATTGCTCATTATCTAGTGAAATATAATATAAATAAAAAATTTGTGACCAATGGAAATAGTTTTTTTTTCATATATTGGTTATGAGGAAATAAAAAATAAATACATGCAGATACATGTACCTTTTCATAGTTCTTTTATTCAGGTAGCAGGAATTAGTAGATATACTTCTAAATTGTGTGCGCGACAATTTTACTCAATTATAATACATATGGAATACATAAGTTTTATATACATAAATAACTATGTTATAATAAAATTTCAATTGTATGTTTAGAGAATCTCATGCTTACCGACTACACACAAAAAAATAATAGCTTGACGTGCAGTTGTTTCAAAGACTATTCATTTGCATCTTCCAAATATAGTCAGCCTCAACTGAAATTCATTTGAGGTAAACAATAGTATGAAGCTTAACCAACTATTAGTTGAAGCAACTGCAACATTGATTGGGGAAACACACTTTTTATCCATTTTCAATTTTTTTATTTCCATTGCTACGGTAACTAAATTCAAAATAAGACATAACCAATATTGAGTTGACTCAACAGATATTTGGTTATATTGACTAAATGATATAACATTATGTTGTACCAATCAATATTTATTTGATTCAACTGCGGAATCAGCTGTTTTGAGAAGCCAAAGCATGACAACATCAGTCGCACAAGCTTCATATTTTTCACTCGTTGTAAAACAAAATTTGGATTTGTTTTAAAGCTTATTCGTTGTTACTGTTCGGTTTTTTCATGCCTAAATATTCTTTCTTCAACAACGGTCATACTATTGTACAGAGTTCTTGCAATTTCTTTATATCTGTTGTGTTTTTATATGCAGCCCTAGCGCTCCAACGTGTTGCAAACACGAAGTCCGCAGCACAACGAATCGTCGTTATTGCTCGATATCGGGAACACAGTTGTGACGCTGACTTCGTGTTTGCAACACGTTGGAGCGCTAGGGCAGAATATAGAAACACAACAAATTTGCCGATTCCTTATAATTTAATTGGCTACCACAACTGAACAAATTGGTTGTGTCAAATGTTAAATGTCATTAGTTGTTTGAACTGATACTAAATAAATCGGTTGGCAAAAAAAGACGATTGCCTCAACTGATTCGTTCTTTGGGTGTAGGAGGTTGCGACAACCCCATGCTCACCAATTTGGAGGTTGTCGCAACCTCATGATGACCGATTTGGAGGTTACCACAACCTCATGTTCACCGATTAGGAGGCTGTCACAACTCATGATCACCGATTTGGAGGTTGTCACAACCTCATTCTCACCTACTAGGTGGTTAGCTCAACCGAATACAGAGGTTGCTGCAACTACTTTATCAATTGTTTCCGCAACCGAATGATTCGGTATTGTTGAGCTCATAGAGTACTGTGATCTTAAGGAGACTGGCCTTATTCTTTGCTGTGACGCCAATGCTCAACACACTGTGTGGGGTAGCAGCAAATGCAACGCACGAGGTACCAGACTCCTAGACTTCATCATGACCTCCAATCTGAACATTCACAACACTGGTAATAAACCTACGTTTGTGACTGCTAGAAGACAGGAAGTGATTGACCTAACTTTGTCTAACTGTAGACTGAGAGAGTCAATCTTAAACTGGAAGGTTCTTAAAGAAGATTCTTTATCGGACCACAGGTGTATCGAGTTTCATACTGACCCTAGAAAAACGAACTGGGCACTCTCAGACATGAACTTGAGAATTCCCTCAAAGTATTGAGACTTCCGTTCAAGTTATGAACGATGTCATAAATTCTAGTTTTGTCCGAACATGTCCGGTACGAAAAACGTTATCTAGACCTCCCGTTCCTTGGTGGAACGCAGAAAGAGTATATAGAAAACCAATTCGTAAATCGAAAAGTGTTTTTTATAAAGACTTCTGCAGTAGCATCGAATCCAACAGTGAGACTAGCCGATTGGTCAAGTTTCTTAAAAGAGACCGCACTGCCCGACTGGACTCACTGCGGAGACCTGATGGCTCGTATACTGAGTCTGAGACAGAGGCACTCAGTGTACTAGTTGAGACTCACTTTCCGGGAAATCAAATCCACATAGGGCCACTTTGTAATTCCAGCACTGGTGACTGCAATAACAATTCTAATGTGACAAAACATGACTGGCAGGTTGCCAGATTGGTTGTGTACGATGAAGCTATCCAATACGCAGTGGCCTCTTTTGATCGTTTCAAGTCACCTGGGCCGGATGGCATCTACCCAGCCATACTACAAGAAGGTATAACCCAATTGCTACCATTGGCTTTCGCATGGGCATTCATTCCGACATCCTGGCATTTAGTTAAAGTAGCCTTCATTTCTAAAGTTGGAAGAGAAGACTATTCCATAGCCAAGAGCTTCAGACCCATTTGTATGATGTCCTTCATACTAAAGTGTCTAGAAAGACTAGTTGAGTTGCATATCTGAAAAAACATCGTTGTCAAGGTACCCACTATCGTCAAGACAACATGTCTACCAACGTGGAAAATCCTGTGAAACAGCATTGCAACTTCTGGTTGGCCGGATCGAGCATGCTTTTCAGAGGAAGATGTAGGTCATGGGCATATTTGTTGACATAGTGGGTGCCTTTGATAATGCGACTTTTGATGGAATGTGTGACGCAGCTATAAGGCATGGAATAGATGAAACTTTGGTCAAATTGACAAAACTCATTGAACCGAATTGACAGCTGGTGTACTGCAAACGGACTTTCCGTCAAGGGATTGTTCTCTTCACTAGGAAAAGAATAATGACTGGATTATCTCTACCAGTACTTAAGGGTGTCACTGTTCCTCTGTCTAACGAAGTAAAATATCTGGGCATAACTCTAGATAGTAATCTACTTTGAACAAAACATGTTGAAAATAAAATTTCGCGAGCATTGAATGCCTTCTAGGAATGCAGAGGATTTTTTGGAAGGACTTGGGAACTATCGCCGAGCAAAACCTTATGGATTTACACGGCAATGATAAGACCGATGAAATCATATGCATCGGTAGTCTGGTGGAACAAGCTGTCGTGAAAGTGCGTGTCAACTAGTCTTGCCAAGATTCAGAGAACCGTGTGTCTGGGTGTTACGGGTGCCGTTCCCACTACACCTGGTCCTGAATGCAATCTTAAACCTACCACCTCTTGACATCTTCATCTGAGGCGAAGCCATGAAAGGCTCCTGGAGACTAAAATGAGTTTTTTTTTTTTTTTTTTTTTGGAATATCTACTAAGATTCACAGCACTCAGACAGACTATGTCCCTTGTACTGTGAAATCTATTCCCTACAATTTTGTGGTTAATATCACCATGCCCAAGCCGGGATTCGAACCCGAGACCTTTAGAATGCAAGTCCAGCGCGCTACCTCTGGACTGCTGAGGCCGGCTAAAACGAGTTGGTTTCTGGTTTAATGTTCCTTGGAATATCTCTGACATTGCACTTGACACTCCATTAGATACGTGTATACTGGAGATGCCCTCCGATGCAATGATAACAGAGTGCAGTTGCCGTAACAAATGCACAAACGTCAAACCGAACGTGCAGTTGAACGGACTAACATTTCGGTTAGAGTAAAAAATGGTACGTTCATTTTAATGACATGAGGTTGCAACAAATGTATTTCAATTGCAACACTGAAACGTTGGTTCAATTATCGTCATGCCAAAAGAGGATTTTTCTGTGTGTACATATAGTTTTTTGCTTTTAAATATTGACTTAATCCAATAAAATAAGTATAAAAAGGGGGCACCCAGGAAGAAATTGCCAGATTGAAACAAATGGCCCAGTACTGGTACACTACTGGTTGCCGATGCTAGGCATACAGTACTGGCACAACGCTGGTATACAACTGGCATACTACTAGGCTCGTCTTCAAATCAAGGTCGAGCCGTATTTACTGCCAGCGCTTCGCCAGTACTCGCCCAGTATAGGTTGCCAATTCTGGCAACGTAATGCTGGACCAGTACTGGCACAACGCTGGTTTACAGCTGACATACTACTGGGCCCGTCTTCAAATTAATGTCGGGCCGTATTTACTGCCAGCGCTTCGCCAGTACTCGCCCAGTATAGGTTGCCAATTCTGGAAAAATAATGTATTTACTACCAGGGCTTCGCCGATACTCAGTATAATTGGCCCAGTATAATTGGCCAAGAATGCACTAAGATAGCAGAATGTTTATGGGAGTGCTCCACAAATAAAAAATGTAAAATATTTGACCTGAGTAATTTGCAAGGTTTTAAGCGCTGTAATACTTTTAAAACATCTCTTAATTTCACGGTGTCAATGGGTACTTAGGTCACAGTATCGGATGACGTCGAAGTATATTAACCCAAGAAACATTTATACGGAGCTCCGATTCAAACGGAATCACAATCCCGTCGTTGCCGGTACGTTAACGGCACGTTGAAAATGTATCCGTCGAAGCAGATACAAAAACGGAACAAAAACGTACCGTCAAATTCCACGACTCCGTTTGTATGCCGGCATTTTCTGTATTTCGAAAATAATATGTTCGATGGTTCCGTTTTCGTGCCGTTGGATACGGACTACACCGTTTTCTTTCCGTTAATACTCCGTTACGCCGGTACCGATTTTCTTCCGTTACAGCCTGAATGTTTGAAACATAAACACAAAAGTCATTTCATTTTATGAAGCAGGGAAAAGGAGGAAGACGTTACACGATTGCAAGACATCAACAGATAAGTTACATAAATATAATTAAAATAAAATAATATTTTTTAACTTGATCTTAGAAGATTTACAAAAGACACAATTTATAATTAATGGTGGAGCGAAACCAGGACTTCAGTGACTTATTGCAACACAACTTAAAATTCGCTGAATTTCGCAATAAACTACAAGAAGTGGCGCGCGATCAGGGCTGATTTCCATACTGATTTTCATGCCATATACGTTAAGAAAATGTCAAATACGTTCAGAAAATACCCGAATGTAAACTGTTATTTTCGCAGAACATGTGGGGCACTTCCAAGCTCCACATCATAAAATGCCAACACATAAGGAAGGACTCATCGTCACACTGGCGCCGGATTCAGTGTCACCTCTGCATTATGGCTATACAAGTGTCCAGACGCCGTGACCTGCACAAAGGCAAGTATTTTAAACACAATTTATCAATATATTAAATTTATCAACATTCACACAGTTTTTCCCACTCGTCAATGCCAAGGAGGAGATATTGTTTTCTCTCGTTTAATTTGTGAAACATGTTAAATAATATTATAATATCATTTTTAATAGTTAATAATTAAAATTTTAAATTAAAATACCATACAAAAAATGCACTTGTTTTAATTTATATTGAAATATTTCAGTAAGCTTAATTTTTTCCACTCAGTTTACAGCACGTTTTTGGTGCGTTTTGTTGTATTCCACTCCGGTTTGCTTTTTAAAATACGGCACGATATTGGTTCGTTTTCGGTACGATTCAAACGTACTACAAATACTCCGTTTAAAGTGCGATATATTGGCACGTTTACGGCACTTCATAACGGATTTTCAACTGATTCGAATACGTTTTCGATGTTCCTTAAAACCCGCTCTCCAACACGTTTCCGGATTCAGAAATCGGCACGTTTCCGGAATATGATTCCGGTTTTCTGTACCGATAACGGAATATAAGCGGAACGAATTGTTTCTTGGGAAGTAATAGCATAACACTGGTACGATATTTCACAATTCAGTTCGGAAAACACTTGATAATAGTGTTTATTTTTGT
The DNA here is from genome assembly GCA_951804985.1 of Dryomyza anilis. NCBI lineage: Eukaryota > Metazoa > Arthropoda > Insecta > Diptera > Dryomyzidae > Dryomyza > Dryomyza anilis. Next base: position 29,874,586 of record OX638130.1, on the reverse strand, counting down.
GTCAAACAATTTAATAAAATTTCAAACAGAAATAAAAAAATTTAAGTCGTGGCGTTTTTGTTAATTTAAAATGAAAAAAACGATATTTCAATGATCCCAAATGATCCGAGAGAGGAGGAACATCATTTGCCAACTGAAATAAGCCACCCAAAGGCAACCGACTCGACAAATCTCTAAATGCGCTTAATGAGTATAATGAAACATTATATTGGCGCCGGAGATTTTGACACGATGTCACTGGCATGAGCACACACATAGAAAATAATTGTCGAATTTTGATAATAAATATTATCAATTTCTTCAAAACAACAAACGACAATATTATTTTTAGTTTGAACATAATATTATTGATTTTCTAAGACACCCTGTAGCATAAATTTGACATATACAATTTTTATTTATTTTTTTTGAAATTTCATATTTTCTGTCTTCAAAAATATTCGTTATCGTCTAATGTTTTTTATATGATCGACTACATCAGCGAAACGAATCTGAAGGTGACACGCGACATCCTCCGAATTGAAGCTGACCCTAATTAGGACGCCGTTCTCGGCCACCAGATCGGGTATGTCGAGTTGCACAATTGATGCGGTGTCGAATCGGTCGCATCGGAACTATATAATAGAGTTCGTCAAGCCGAGACGAGATTCATCTCACTTATAATCGATTTTCTGCACATGAGACGTGACACTTGTGCGAATATAATTAGCAGAATGCCGAGCAAAGAGCCAATCTCATGACCATCCTCAATTCCTATGACGGACGCCATGAGGCAGCAAGACGTGCTGTGGAAAAGTCCTGCGACAAAGCTACCAGCAGTGATGCATGCTAACATGTCGGCGAACCGAACATGATGTCGATTTCTATATATTTTTCAAATAAAAATGCATTAAAATGTTAAACCAGTGTGCGTTTATTTTTGTGTGATTTTTTTATGTTATTAATTTAGAATGTAAAATGTCATTCAAAGCGGAAAATGAAACTAACAATAAAATTATTAAGATCAAAAATTTTATTTTCAATACTTGTTTGATAATTTTATTGTTATATCCGACAATAATTTGATAATAATATTTGTGGATCCATTTTAACATAAAATAATTTCAAATTATTGTCGGATTCGACAATTATTTTCTATGTGTGCTTATGTCAAAATGTTGTATGGGATTAGAAAATTTTGTGAGAGGCGCTCTGGGTTACTACTACCTTGGTATTCTATCATGCTGCACAACAGTAAAAAACGACTATGTAATGATAATTGACCGTTAATATCACCATGCCCAAGCCGGGATTCGAACCCGAGACCTTTAGAATGCAAGTCCAGCGCGCTACCTCTGGACTGCTGAGGCCGGCTAAAACGAGTTGGTTTCTGGTTTAATGTTCCTTGGAATATCTCTGACATTGCACTTGACACTCCATTAGATACGTGTATACTGGAGATGCCCTCCGATGCAATGATAACAGAGTGCAGTTGCCGTAACAAATGCACAAACGTCAAACCGAACGTGCAGTTGAACGGACTAACATTTCGGTTAGAGTAAAAAATGGTACGTTCATTTTAATGACATGAGGTTGCAACAAATGTATTTCAATTGCAACACTGAAACGTTGGTTCAATTATCGTCATGCCAAAAGAGGATTTTTCTGTGTGTACATATAGTTTTTTGCTTTTAAATATTGACTTAATCCAATAAAATAAGTATAAAAAGGGGGCACCCAGGAAGAAATTGCCAGATTGAAACAAATGGCCCAGTACTGGTACACTACTGGTTGCCGATGCTAGGCATACAGTACTGGCACAACGCTGGTATACAACTGGCATACTACTAGGCTCGTCTTCAAATCAAGGTCGAGCCGTATTTACTGCCAGCGCTTCGCCAGTACTCGCCCAGTATAGGTTGCCAATTCTGGCAACGTAATGCTGGACCAGTACTGGCACAACGCTGGTTTACAGCTGACATACTACTGGGCCCGTCTTCAAATTAATGTCGGGCCGTATTTACTGCCAGCGCTTCGCCAGTACTCGCCCAGTATAGGTTGCCAATTCTGGAAAAATAATGTATTTACTACCAGGGCTTCGCCGATACTCAGTATAATTGGCCCAGTATAATTGGCCAAGAATGCACTAAGATAGCAGAATGTTTATGGGAGTGCTCCACAAATAAAAAATGTAAAATATTTGACCTGAGTAATTTGCAAGGTTTTAAGCGCTGTAATACTTTTAAAACATCTCTTAATTTCACGGTGTCAATGGGTACTTAGGTCACAGTATCGGATGACGTCGAAGTATATTAACCCAAGAAACATTTATACGGAGCTCCGATTCAAACGGAATCACAATCCCGTCGTTGCCGGTACGTTAACGGCACGTTGAAAATGTATCCGTCGAAGCAGATACAAAAACGGAACAAAAACGTACCGTCAAATTCCACGACTCCGTTTGTATGCCGGCATTTTCTGTATTTCGAAAATAATATGTTCGATGGTTCCGTTTTCGTGCCGTTGGATACGGACTACACCGTTTTCTTTCCGTTAATACTCCGTTACGCCGGTACCGATTTTCTTCCGTTACAGCCTGAATGTTTGAAACATAAACACAAAAGTCATTTCATTTTATGAAGCAGGGAAAAGGAGGAAGACGTTACACGATTGCAAGACATCAACAGATAAGTTACATAAATATAATTAAAATAAAATAATATTTTTTAACTTGATCTTAGAAGATTTACAAAAGACACAATTTATAATTAATGGTGGAGCGAAACCAGGACTTCAGTGACTTATTGCAACACAACTTAAAATTCGCTGAATTTCGCAATAAACTACAAGAAGTGGCGCGCGATCAGGGCTGATTTCCATACTGATTTTCATGCCATATACGTTAAGAAAATGTCAAATACGTTCAGAAAATACCCGAATGTAAACTGTTATTTTCGCAGAACATGTGGGGCACTTCCAAGCTCCACATCATAAAATGCCAACACATAAGGAAGGACTCATCGTCACACTGGCGCCGGATTCAGTGTCACCTCTGCATTATGGCTATACAAGTGTCCAGACGCCGTGACCTGCACAAAGGCAAGTATTTTAAACACAATTTATCAATATATTAAATTTATCAACATTCACACAGTTTTTCCCACTCGTCAATGCCAAGGAGGAGATATTGTTTTCTCTCGTTTAATTTGTGAAACATGTTAAATAATATTATAATATCATTTTTAATAGTTAATAATTAAAATTTTAAATTAAAATACCATACAAAAAATGCACTTGTTTTAATTTATATTGAAATATTTCAGTAAGCTTAATTTTTTCCACTCAGTTTACAGCACGTTTTTGGTGCGTTTTGTTGTATTCCACTCCGGTTTGCTTTTTAAAATACGGCACGATATTGGTTCGTTTTCGGTACGATTCAAACGTACTACAAATACTCCGTTTAAAGTGCGATATATTGGCACGTTTACGGCACTTCATAACGGATTTTCAACTGATTCGAATACGTTTTCGATGTTCCTTAAAACCCGCTCTCCAACACGTTTCCGGATTCAGAAATCGGCACGTTTCCGGAATATGATTCCGGTTTTCTGTACCGATAACGGAATATAAGCGGAACGAATTGTTTCTTGGGAAGTAATAGCATAACACTGGTACGATATTTCACAATTCAGTTCGGAAAACACTTGATAATAGTGTTTATTTTTGTGTCAAACAATTTAATAAAATTTCAAACAGAAATAAAAAAATTTAAGTCGTGGCGTTTTTGTTAATTTAAAATGAAAAAAACGATATTTCAATGATCCCAAATGATCCGAGAGAGGAGGAACATCATTTGCCAACTGAAATAAGCCACCCAAAGGCAACCGACTCGACAAATCTCTAAATGCGCTTAATGAGTATAATGAAACATTATATTGGCGCCGGAGATTTTGACACGATGTCACTGGCATGAGCACACACATAGAAAATAATTGTCGAATTTTGATAATAAATATTATCAATTTCTTCAAAACAACAAACGACAATATTATTTTTAGTTTGAACATAATATTATTGATTTTCTAAGACACCCTGTAGCATAAATTTGACATATACAATTTTTATTTATTTTTTTTGAAATTTCATATTTTCTGTCTTCAAAAATATTCGTTATCGTCTAATGTTTTTTATATGATCGACTACATCAGCGAAACGAATCTGAAGGTGACACGCGACATCCTCCGAATTGAAGCTGACCCTAATTAGGACGCCGTTCTCGGCCACCAGATCGGGTATGTCGAGTTGCACAATTGATGCGGTGTCGAATCGGTCGCATCGGAACTATATAATAGAGTTCGTCAAGCCGAGACGAGATTCATCTCACTTATAATCGATTTTCTGCACATGAGACGTGACACTTGTGCGAATATAATTAGCAGAATGCCGAGCAAAGAGCCAATCTCATGACCATCCTCAATTCCTATGACGGACGCCATGAGGCAGCAAGACGTGCTGTGGAAAAGTCCTGCGACAATGCTACCAGCAGTGATGCATGCTAACATGTCGGCGAACCGAACATGATGTCGATTTCTATATATTTTTCAAATAAAAATGCATTAAAATGTTAAACCAGTGTGCGTTTATTTTTGTGTGATTTTTTTATGTTATTAATTTAGAATGTAAAATGTCATTCAAAGCGGAAAATGAAACTAACAATAAAATTATTAAGATCAAAAATTTTATTTTCAATACTTGTTTGATAATTTTATTGTTATATCCGACAATAATTTGATAATAATATTTGTGGATCCATTTTAACATAAAATATTTTCAAATTATTGTCGGATTCGACAATTATTTTCTATGTGTGCTTATGTCAAAATGTTGTATGGGATTAGAAAATTTTGTGAGAGGCGCTCTGGGTTACTACTACCTTGGTATTCTATCATGCTGCACAACAGTAAAAAACGACTATGTAATGATAATTGACCGCTTCTGCCGCCTCCGCAGCGATGGTAAGCATGTTGTTCTTTTGTTGGAAAATATATTTTTTTTTATTTCTTTTTTTTTATTTTAGCGTTAGTTACAAGGATCTGTACAGAGTGTGTGGAAATTCACCGCTACGCGATGCAGTGACAACGTTTAATGCGTTGGGGGCCTTAGCAGATGCCGAACACCTCGAATATAGACGCCGGATATAAAATATAAAATATAAAATATAAAATATTAAATATAAAATATAAAATATAAAATATAAAATATAAAATATAAAATATAAAATATAAAATATAAAATATAAAATATAAAATATAAAATATAAAATATAAAATATAAAATATAAAATATAAAATATAAAATATAAAATATAAAATATAAAATATAAAATATAAAATATAAAATATAAAATATAAAATATAAAATATAAAATATAAAATATAAAATATAAAATATAAAATATAAAATATAAAATATAAAATATAAAATATAAAATATAAAATATAAAATATAAAATATAAAATATAAAATATAAAATATAAAATATAAAATATAAAATATAAAATATAAAATATAAAATATAAAATATAAAATATAAAATATAAAATATAAAATATAAAATATAAAATATAAAATATAAAATATAAAATATAAAATATAAAATATAAAATATAAAATATAAAATATAAAATATAAAATATAAAATATAAAATATAAAATATAAAATATAAAATATAAAATATAAAATATAAAATATAAAATATAAAATATAAAATATAAAATATAAAATATAAAATATAAAATATAAAATATAAAATATAAAATATAAAATATAAAATATAAAATATAAAATATAAAATATAAAATATAAAATATAAAATATAAAATATAAAATATAAAATATAAAATATAAAATATAAAATATAAAATATAAAATATAAAATATAAAATATAAAATATAAAATATAAAATATAAAATATAAAATATAAAATATAAAATATAAAATATAAAATATAAAATATAAAATATAAAATATAAAATATAAAATATAAAATATAAAATATAAAATATAAAATATAAAATATAAAATATAAAATATAAAATATAAAATATAAAATATAAAATATAAAATATAAAATATAAAATATAAAATATAAAATATAAAATATAAAATATAAAATATAAAATATAAAATATAAAATATAAAATATAAAATATAAAATATAAAATATAAAATATAAAATATAAAATATAAAATATAAAATATAAAATATAAAATATAAAATATAAAATATAAAATATAAAATATAAAATATAAAATATAAAATATAAAATATAAAATATAAAATATAAAATATAAAATATAAAATATAAAATATAAAATATAAAATATAAAATATAAAATATAAAATATAAAATATAAAATATAAAATATAAAATATAAAATATAAAATATAAAATATAAAATATAAAATATAAAATATAAAATATAAAATATAAAATATAAAATATAAAATATAAAATATAAAATATAAAATATAAAATATAAAATATAAAATATAAAATATAAAATATAAAATATAAAATATAAAATATAAAATATAAAATATAAAATATAAAATATAAAATATAAAATATAAAATATAAAATATAAAATATAAAATATAAAATATAAAATATAAAATATAAAATATAAAATATAAAATATAAAATATAAAATATAAAATATAAAATATAAAATATAAAATATAAAATATAAAATATAAAATATAAAATATAAAATATAAAATATAAAATATAAAATATAAAATATAAAATATAAAATATAAAATATAAAATATAAAATATAAAATATAAAATATAAAATATAAAATATAAAATATAAAATATAAAATATAAAATATAAAATATAAAATATAAAATATAAAATATAAAATATAAAATATAAAATATAAAATATAAAATATAAAATATAAAATATAAAATATAAAATATAAAATATAAAATATAAAATATAAAATATAAAATATAAAATATAAAATATAAAATATAAAATATAAAATATAAAATATAAAATATAAAATATAAAATATAAAATATAAAATATAAAATATAAAATATAAAATATAAAATATAAAATATAAAATATAAAATATAAAATATAAAATATAAAATATAAAATATAAAATATAAAATATAAAATATAAAATATAAAATATAAAATATAAAATATAAAATATAAAATATAAAATATAAAATATAAAATATAAAATATAAAATATAAAATATAAAATATAAAATATAAAATATAAAATATAAAATATAAAATATAAAATATAAAATATAATATAATATAATATTGTTACGAAAAGAGGTAATTTGCTCCACTGTGCAAGCAATCAACAATAATAAATGAGACGCAAGACAATTCAGCGCACTAAGCAATGTGTTAGAAAGAGACGGAAGATCATTCAGCGCACTATAAGAGATGGAAGATCAGCACATTAAAACACATGAGTGCGAATGAGATGCCAATAGCATGCGTCATTCACGAAACGAGTAGAAGGTTCTCGAAACAAATCGAAGCTTGTCGAAACGTGTCGAACTGATGCCTGCTGTTTATAAGGCCGCGCATCTGAGGCACTGTACTTCAGTTGTGATTTAATAGTGAACTAGTGCGTCTCGTGAGTAAACATTGTAAAGATAAATTGTAGTAATTCAGCAGTTGATATAAGTGATTATTCTTTAAGTTGTTATTTAAATTAATAAAGTTAATTAATACTAGTTGAAATAATACTAGTTAAAACCAAATATAAGTGCGTTTTTATTTTGTACACAATCCAGCGATACGAACTCGTAGAACAGTTTTCCGTAGACTGAATTTTCGTAACATTGGTGTCAGAAGTGAGATTGTGATACAAAATGGTTAAATTTGATCAACTTAAAGTCGACCAGCTAAAGAAGGAGCTGTCGATTCGTGATCGTACTACGACAGTTAAGCATGATTTTATAGTTGCGGAAATAGTAGACGAAATAATACTTGACATGGACTTCATGATAAGGAACGGTTTCACACTAAATATAACAAGAAAAATTTTGAGTTATGCCAACACAGAGATCCAACTAAACACTGATTGTGACCAGAGCCCGAAAATTAAACAAGTTATCGCTCACAAAAATAGAAAAATACCACCTAATTCAGAAGCAATTGTTTGGGCGAAATTAAATGATTGTGGGATAAGCAAGTTGTGGGTTATAGAAGCGAATGATGAGCAAATGAGCAGAAGTAATATTGTTGTCGGAAGAACATTAGTAGTAGCGACAAAAGACAAAGTTGTTCCAATAAGAGTTCTCAACATGGAAAACTCGTCCAAATTAATTAAAAAGGGAACAGTGATAGGCCAGTGTCAAGAGGCATCAGCGATTATAATTGTGAGTCAAATCCATCAAGGGACTACGGCACATCGCAAATAAACAAACAATCTACTCACAGGTTTATTAATGAGTGGACGAAGGATTTGGGTGGCAAAGAAAAGAGTCAAGTGCAACAGCTAATTGACAAATATCGGTGTATATTTGCTGAAAAGGGCCAAAGGGATGGCAGAACTGCCATTGTAAAACATCGAATAGACACTGGTGATTCTAACCCAATTCGTCAAGCACCAAGAAGGGTACCACTTGCGAAAAGAGACGAAGTATCACATTTGGTTGAAGAAATGCACACAAATGGCGTGGTGGAACCATCTGAGAGTCCATGGAGTTCACCAGTAGTATTGGTGAAAAAGAAGGACGGTAGTACTCGGTTTTGCGTTGATTACCGAAAACTTAATGATGTCACCAAGAAAGATAGTTATCCGCTGCCTAGAATCGATGACACCTTAGATACACTATCTAATGCTAAGTGGTTTTCAACGTTGGACTTGCAAAGCGGTTACTGGCAAGTGGAAATCGATAAGAAAGATCGAGAGAAGACTGCATTCAGTACTGGAGATGGACTATGGCAATTTTTGGTAATGCCGTTTGGACTATGCAATGCCCCAGCAACATTCGAGCGGTTAATGGAGCACGTATTAAAAGGTTTACACTGGAAAACATGCCTAGTATACCTTGATGACATAAATATTATGGGCAAGGATTTCAACGAACATCTAAGAAATCTAGAGGAGGTATTCCTTCGATTGAAAAGTGCGGGTCTACAACATAGCCCAAAGAAATGCTCACTTTTCAAGAAAGAAGTCAAGTATCTGGGTCATCGAGTTACCACGGAAGGAGTGCATACCGATGAAGATAAAATAGTTGCAGTAAAGGAGTGGCCCAGATCGCAAAACCTACATGACCTACGAAGTTTCTTGGGGCTGTGTACATACTACAGGAGATTTGATCCAGGTTTTGCAAATGTTGCTAGCAGTCATCGTAAAGGAGGTCATCATGGAAATGCAGATGCTCTGTCACGACGCCCATGTAAACTAGAATGCAGACATTGTTCAAGAGCGGAAGGAAAAGAAAACATAATTGACATTCGTTTGCTAAATGTTTTGCCCGATGAAAAATGGACTCCGGTACAAATTCAAATTGATCAAAAGAGTGATCCCGACCTCACCAAAATTATGATGTTCAAGGAACAGCAAAGAAAACCATCATGGGAAGCTGACAGTGCCATAACTAAAGCTTACTGGGCACAGTGGCAGAGTTTAAAGCTACAAGATGGTTGCTTATATCGTGTATGGGAAAATGAAGATGGCACATCCGCTCGAAGTTTGATTGTTGTTCCCAAGTCAAAAATAAAAGAGATATTAGCGGAATACCATGGTGAATCTAGTGGTGGTCA